>JXCR01094814.1:10767-27752 GCA_002079205.1 Phalaenopsis hybrid cultivar
TAGATACAGGATTTGAGGTAAAGCGCTCTTTCATTTAAACTATGAAAATTATGGGGTCAGTTTGACTTCATATTTTTCAAAACTAAAATTTTTTAAAAAAAAAACGTCCTTCTGAAGCGGGCAACGGGATTTCAATTCTGATGACCGACAGCTTCTTACGGGCAAACCCCACACCAAAAATAGTACCGACACAAAGTTTATAATTATGCTTGAGAATCTACCATTTGGCTTAAGGAATTCTCTTTAATCATGGAAATTGGTTGAGAAAAATTCATTTCAAATTGGTCTAACTTCCTTGAAATTGCAGAAACTTAATTTTCTAACATGGTAAATGCATCAGTTTCATGAATATTGGCTACTTTCTTAGGATTTACCCGAAAATTGATTGAGAAAAATTCATTCCAAATTGGTCTAACTTCCTTGAAATTGCAGCAACTTGATTTGCTATTGAGAAAAATTCATTCCAAATTGGTCAACTTCCTTGAAATTGCAGCAACTTGATTTGCTAACAGGTAAATGCATCAGTTTCATGAATATTGGCTACTTTCTTTGGATTCACCTTCTCAGAAGGCCATTGAAAATTATTGGTAGCCATCTCTTCAATTAAAGCATAATTCATGAATGTTGGCTACTTTCTTAGGATTTACCCTCTCAGAAGGCCATTGAAAATTATTAGGGCCTAACTTCCTTGAAATTGCAGCAACTTGATTTGCTAACATAGTAAATGCATTAGTTTCATGATTTAACTTCCTTAAAATTGCAGCAACTTGATTTGCTAACATAGTAAATGCATCAGATTCATGAAGTTGGCTACTTTTTGAGGATTTACCGTCTCAAAAGGCCATTGAAAATTATTAGTAGTTATTTCTTCAATTAAAGCGTAAGCGTCATGAAATGGTTTTGACATCAATGAACCACCCCCAGCGGCATCGAGAATTGATCTAAGAGATCCGACTAATCTATTATAAAAAGTTTGAATTATTAACCAATCTTGCATAGCATGGTGCGGACACTTTCTTAAGAGTTCTTTAAATCTTTCCTATGCTTCATAAATAGATTCCCTTCAAACTGATTAAAAAATGTAATATCATTTCTAATCTTCACAGCTTTTTATGGTGGAAGATATTTAGCAAGAAATTTTTATGCTAAATCTCCCCAAGTTCTAATAGATCCATGTTCTAACGAATTCAACCACATTTTAGCTTTATCCCTCAGTAAAAAAGGAAATAACTTAAGTCTTATGGCATCATCTGATATACCATCGTATTTAATGTAGCGCACAATTCTAGAAAATTGGCAAGATGTAAATTTGGATCTTCAGTTGGTGATCCCCTAAACTGGTTATTTGATATTATTTGGATAATAGCAGGTTTAAGCTCAAATGAATTATCCACTACAGCAGGTTTTTGAATACTACAATAAAGTTCATCTACAGTAGGGTTGGCATAATCTCTTAAAGGTCTAATCTCTTTATGAATTTCAGCATTTTAATTATTTTGGTCTGTCGTTTCTATAATTCTTTTGTATTTTTCAAAATTTATGGATTTTTTTTTGTTTTTCTGATTCTTTATTAGTTCTTTCTAATTCAAAA
This sequence comes from Phalaenopsis hybrid cultivar, assembly GCA_002079205.1. NCBI lineage: Eukaryota > Viridiplantae > Streptophyta > Magnoliopsida > Asparagales > Orchidaceae > Phalaenopsis > Phalaenopsis hybrid cultivar. The sequence continues at coordinate 12,359 of JXCR01094814.1, forward strand.
TCGTAGGGCACTAGTCCTTCAGAACCTGAACTACGCATATACTATCATATAATAAAATAAACAAAACAAAATAAAATAAAATAAGATAACTTAACGTTTAAATAAGACTTTCTAAAAATAGAAATTTTGCTTCGATTCCCTGGCAACGGCGCCAAAAACTTGATCCCTCTTGATACTACTAATATGCAAAGTACAACAATAATTCAAATTATATTTCACTTATATTTTCTTATTTTACAATAAAACCAAAAACTTGATCCTGAAGAAAGATAAGAATTTAACTTTCAATATATATATATATATAGGGATACGATGCAAGTATACGTATCGTTATCAAGTAATATAGGACTTTTTGATTAAGACCTGAATATCGAACAACAAGTATACGTATCGTTATCAAGTAATATAGGACTTTTTGATTAAGACATGAATATCGAACCCCCACATAGAAGATTATGCAATATGCACTTTTTAGAAACTTTTTCTATTTTTAAAAAAATAATTACTTAAAAAAATTAGCAATATGCACTATTAAAAAACAAACTTTCTATTTCAAAAAGACAAGTATTTAAAATATGCAATATGCACAAACTTTCTATTTTTAAAAAGACAATTACTTAAACTATAGATATTTTCTTAATAAGTAAATTATACAATATGCACTTTTAAAAAACTTTCTATTTTTAAAAAGATAATAACTTAAATAGAATATATTTTGCAGTAATAAAAATTCAAATATATTTGGTATTTTTAATATTTTGACAAAATAGTAATAACTTAAAAAGATAGGTAGAGTTTTGTACATGAAAAGCACTTAATAAGAAAAAATATATTTCTTCTTATCATGAATCAGTAATAAGTATAGGAATTCTGTGTGTTGTGTCAAATAGGAGCAATAATAGTCTTTACCCTTACTAGAGATGCTATAAAAAACATTGGTTAATTTAAAGTTTGAAAGTTTTGAGGACCAGCTAGGCAGGGAAGATATTAGCTCTCACTCTAGAGTTCCCCCGATTCCCTCCACCTGGGGCTAACATTCTTGTATTAGAACCTAAAACAATAAACCAAGTTGAGGGCTTTAACCTGTCACTTTAAAGTCCTCTAACCATACACCATTCAATGAATATTTTCCCATTTATTTGCACTCAATCATATGAATTACATTCTCATTCATATAACCTCATGTGATTCTTTCCAATTATTGAATGAGACAATACCAGCCCAATTTTTACATGTTCTCACAACAAAGTTTAACATCTGGATTGGCCAAATCAAGAAGTAAAAGAAGTGCATGGATTTAAATCATCACAACTTCTTCCAACATTAAAGATCAATACTCTCCACAACTCATCTAAAACTTAATTACTTATCATTTTAAGAAGAAAGATAAAGAAAACTAATCAGACTCCATTGTCAAACTTAATTACTTATCATTTTAAGAAGAAAGATAAAGAAAACTACTCAAAATCTACAAAACTTAATTACTTATCATTTTAAGAAGAAAGATAAAGAAAACTACTCAAAGTCCATGGAGAAAACAAAACAACTTTATTACTTATCATTTTAAGAAGAAAGATAAAGAAAACTACTCAGAATCCATGGAGAAACTAATTACTTATCATTTTAAGAAGAAAGATAAAGAAAACTACTCAGAATCCATGGAGAAAACAATTACTTATCATTTTAAAAAGAAAGATAAAGAAAACTACTCAGAATCTATGGAGAAAATACGTATCATTTTAGGAAGAAAGGTACAGAAAACTACTCATAATCCATGGAGAAAATAAAATCACACTTTAGTTTAAAAGTAGAAATCATTGCCAAACCAACAATAAGTATCAATAAAAACCAAAAGTAGACTCAAAACAAAAAGATAAAAACTTATCTCAAGTTCTCCACCAAACTCTTGAAGTTCATTTGAATCTCTTCTCTTTACAATCACTCAAAATAAAATAACAAAAAGGATAAAATAAAAGTAAAAGTGGGGCCTAAAAATCTCTATCAAACTAACTCCCCAAATGAGGACTTTCAAAACTTTCCAATATTTTCAGGACTCTTTTCTAAGTCCTCTCTTCTTTCTTTTATAATGATAACTTTCAAAATTTTCCAATACTTTCAGGACTCTTTTCAAAGTCCTCTCTTCTTTCTTATATAGTTTTCCAAAAGGTGCCTTGGAAACTCTTCAAAATATGTTTTGATTCAATGTATTTCCCCAAGAGATGCATACTTTCATTATAATTGTCATCCATGGTGGTTATAGCCACCTATTAAGCCAATGGGTGTCTCAAAAACCTCTTCAAAATTCACAAGAACCGACTTTACTCGTTTAGTAACTACCACTGTGGCTTAAGCGCGGTACCTCTCGTGCTTAGGCGCGGCCTTCTCTGTTTAACCGACGCTTAAGCGCCGGATCTGGCGGTTACGAGCCAAAACTAATTTGCACATTTTTCACTTTTTTCTCCAAATTTGACCCTTTTTCACTCCTTTAGGCATTTTTCATCCTTTTTACCTGTATCTGCAAGAAAAACACAAAAAACACCTTTCATTAAAGTGCAATATCTCAAAAATAGGTATAAAAATGTTTCTAAAAATACTATATATTTTAGGTGTATCAAGGAGCAGTCGATCATAGTGACTACATAACCCCACATCAAAAATATATGTCATCCCAAGAGATAGTAAAGAAAACAAATTTCTTCCAGTAGCACCAAAAAGCTGATCAGTGAAAGTAGGATTTGGCCGAGAAAACATATCCAAAATCAGGAACTATAATAGGGTAAAAGCCGTGAAGGCAACCCGTAACACTATTCCTTATATACCATATTTTAAACTATAAGAAATCAGTAACAAAGACAGCTGCAGAAGAGAAGATAGCAAAACATTAAGCCTGTTCACAAACATTGCTCTTGGGACAAAAATTCTAAATTATGATATACAAGACTCCTAAATTATCCCCATTAAAAAGCATTCTCTAAACACCAGAGGGTTGTAAGACAACCAGTATATTCGCATTACCCAATCTCATCAGCCGATCAACAGGTGTATTACCTTTCCTAAAAATGAAACTCAAGTGCATCCTGAGGTTTTTAATGGACACGATGAACCAAATTCTATTAATAATGCTTACGACATTCCACAGAGGCTGTTGATATTTAGAAAGAATCTGGTAAAGAATCCTGGAAGCAGGTTCAACATAAAAATTAGAAAGTTGAAATATTGTAGCCACCTATCCTGCAAGGAGAATAGCCCAACATTTTGATTCCAGAGGGCATTTTTCAATGACAGGAGAAGCAAAACAACATAGAGTATTGCCCAAATAGTCTCTAAAAACTCCACCAACCTGGCCGTTATATTAGACCAGCTGCCATCAATGTTGATTTTAACCCAACCAAATTCAAGAGGCTCCCAACTGAAAATCAATGGCCTCCAGCTAGTAGGAGAGGCAACACACTGAGCATCACATTGAAAATTTCTGCATAATTTAAAATGATGTGATAAAATATAAGAGACAGTAATGAAGGACGAAGGAAAATTTTGGTACTTATAATTGTTCCTCGCCATTCAAAAGAACCCAAAGATTGTCAAAGGGAAATGCTCAACTATACATTAAACATAAGATGAATCTTTCCAAACCGATATATATATATATATATATATATATATATATATATATATATATAATATANAAAACGTCTAAATGGTTTCTCTTAAATTGAAGCCAAATAACAGGATAGCTTAGGAAGTCATCGAAGTTCTCCTTCAAATCAGTGACATCCTCTAGTGTTTCCTCCTTTGGACACCAAAACAAAATGTTCCAAAATTTGAACCAATCCCCTTTCACACTTCTTAGTCCGATATCTTAATGTCCTTACCATTTGAACTCTTTGAAGGTAAATTTTCTTGACTTTTATCGAGAGTATTCTTAGGTAATCCTTACCATTTGAACTCCTTGAAGATAATTTTTTCTTGATTTTTATCGAGAGTATTCTTAGGTAACTTCAGTTATCTAAGATATAATTAATTATAGGGGCTTACCCTTATAGGAAGCTTTTCCCGAACCCAGCATAATATAAACCCTATTTAAATCCTTATATTAAATAGGGGAACTTGTCGGCCAATACATTGGTTTCGCAGACCAAACTGATGTCGTAGGGGCTTGCCCTTATAGGAAGCTTTTCCCGAACCCAGCATAATATAAACCCTATTTAATTTTATTATATTAAATAGGGGAATTTGTCGGCTAATACATTGGTTTCGCAGACCAAACGGATGTCATCCTTTCTTTAGTTTATTTGATCGAGCCTCACCCTCAATTCTTGTGTTCATCCTTCGGGATAAATACAGGGTTTGAGGTAAAGCGCTCTTTCATTTAAACTATGAAAATTATGGGGTCAGTTTGAGATACAAGATTTGAGGTAAAGCGCTCTTTCATTTAAACTATGAAAATTATGGGGTCAGTTTGACTTGGATTTGAGATAAAGTGCTCTTTCATCTAAACTATGAAAATTATGGGGTCAGTTTGACTTCCATGATTTGAGGTAAAACACTCTTTCATCTAAACTATGAAAATTATGGGGTCAGTTTGACTTCATTTTTTTTCAAAATTAAAATTTTTTTTAATGTCCTTCCGAAGCGGGCAACGGGATTTCAATTCTTTTTTCAACGTCCTTCCGAAGCGGGCAACGGGATTTCAATTCCGATGACCGACAGCTTCTTGATTTGAGGTAAAGCGCTCTTTTATTTAAACTATGAAAATTATGGGGTCAGTTTGACTTCATCTTCAAAATTAAATTTTTTTTTTAAAATGTCCTTCCGAAGCGGGCAACGGGATTTCAATTCCGATGACCCGGGATAGATACATGATTTGAGATAAAGTGCTCTTTCATTTAAACTATGAAAATTATGGGGTCAGTTTGACTTCATCTTTTTCAATAGAGCGCTCTTTCATCTAAACTATGAAAATTATGGGGTCAGTTTGACTTCATCTTTTTCAAAACATGCTCTTTCATTTAAACTATGAAAATTATGGAGTCCGGGATAGATACAGGATTTGAGGTAAAGTGCTCTTTCATTTAAACTATGAAAATTATGGAGTCAGTTTGACTTCATCTTTTTCAAAACTGAAATTTTAAAAAAAAAAAACGTCCTTCCGAAGCGGGCAACGGGATTTCAATTCGGATGACCGACAGCTTCTTACGGGCAAACCCCACACCAAAAATAGTGCCGATAGAGGCAATATTGAAAACCTTGAGACATGCAACTTGATACTTATATAACACCTCATTCTCTAGTAGCATATGAATATTGTTTTACACTCATCTAATGTTCATTACTGTGCACTATATATAACGCCAAAATGATTTAAAGCATCAAAATTAATGTGTGTAAATAGATACAATGCCTTCAACAATTATTCCTCATACTTGCAAATAAATACAATGCCAGACGTGCACTTTCATACTTGCCATTGAAAATTCCTTGGCATAAGACCAAAAAAAAGGCAGCAAAGAGTTGCAAGAATAAGGATTTTGTCCGTACAACACTCTACAAATAAATCAATCACCATACAAATAACACATTAGTGATCTGTTCTCGAATGGTCGACATTTCATTTGCACCTTCCCCTTCCTCCGTACAAATAGTGGAATGATGATTGTCATTTCATGGCAGAGAATGGCCAAGGTGGTATTTAAATGCTTCAGCAAGCACTTCTTATTGATTCTCTTTAGCAGTGTGGAAGTCAACATCAATTTGAGACGGATGTCGCCTAATATAATTGTGTAGTTTCATCGTTGCTATCACAATTTCAACCTGTTTTGGAAACGGGTAAGATGACATATCACGTAGTATCACCTATTTATTCTTCCAAATGCCAAAAGTCTTCTTGATAACACCTCATAAGGATGAATGTATTTTGTTAGACACCTCGTTACAACCTCATATAACATTGTTGGCTCGTTCAAAATCATGTATATGATACTGGTGTCATGAAAGGGTTTAAGATACCCTCGCTGCAATGGATATTCAATGTCAACCAAATAATACTTTCCTAGAATGTATTGCATCTTCAGTTCAACATATAAAGAAAATAAACAAATGAATTTAGGATGCAACATATTGGGCGGAGGGTGGGGTAAGTTGTAAATAGGATTCCGCGTAGCACTCTTAAAAATTCTATTGTCGTGAGCACTACCCTCCCAACCGGGCATGACAAAAGTAAATCACATGTTGAAGTCGCACACTGCTATGACATTTTGTGTATGAGCTCCACAACGTCCGATAAATGCAATTTTCTCATCGTTTGTAATTTGTGCATCAACATGTGTTACGTCTATTGCACCGATGCACTCCTAAACAGATGCCACGAGTTAGGTTATGTCTCGTAGTCATATTTAAATTTAAATATTTTAATTTGTTATCCCTAACTTAAAGAATGACATGTAAAATGCATCACTTTGAATCTTCGCAGGAGTTTGAGTGAAAGATGGATCTAAGGGTTTTATGACTTGTGTTGAGAGTCTAACAAGAGCACTCAAACCTACAGTGAAATATCTTCTTATCGTCTTCGATGAGTGTTGGAATCATTTCATGACACCACAAACTGACTCATTTTCTAAAAATATGTATAGAGTCATCGCTAACATCTCACATTTAGTCGTCCTCGATGACCCATGGAGACCATGAAATGCAGTGAGGTCAGCTAGTAGATCACTAAACACCTCCCGTGTCATGCAGAACATGCTCCTGAATCTGGTTGGATGGCTAGTAAGCATTTCTCGAACCCATTTCTCTCTGACATAAGTTGATGTGTAGCATGGTGGGCCGGTCAATGCAGGTGTTGAAATAATGAATGATCAATTGGATTCCTCCATTTCTCCTCTTTTGTCTTTCTTGTTCCCATTCTATGCCGATGAATATTTGTAAATGGTACCAAAAAAGAAATATAAATTAATAAATCAATAAATGTGAACGTTTCAATAAATAAATAGATAAAATTGAGGGTGCTCGAATACAAAGAAAGCATGAATTAAGAAAATACAATATTGTTGTTAGATGTTCAAACGAAATACTTATGAAAATAAAGTCTCCTAACAAATAACAAGTCAAAGTAATTATCCCTCAGTTATTCCTGCGAGCATAAAAATACGTCACCCATCATTCTTTCAAAATTACTCTGAAAAAATCTTTGTGGACTGAATCTTGAAGCAGCTCCATAGCAAATAAGTATAGATCAAATCCTTAGAAATATCTTGATTTTCTTCCAAAATTTCCAGGACTTCGATAATTGAGGCTATCTAAACTTTATTGGGGGCATTGTTGGAAGAATCTATCAAGTAGGATATGTAGTTTTTGATAGAGGGAGCTCCAGCCTTTTTGCTACTATCCACACGAGAGCGCTTAGATATATTGGTTGACATGATTTCGGGGAGCTTCTGGCTGAGGAATTCGGGTGAATCAGTTGATAGGCTAACAACCACATTGTCAAGGGTACCACCAAACCCTATCTGGCTTTGAGCACATGCATATTTTTCTGTTGTGATGACACCCTCAAACATCCGGTCTAACCTCTCCTCGAACTCGAGTTCAAGTCCATAAAGTTTGAACTTCTTTGCCGCGGGCACCACTTGAAAGAAAACATTAAACACTTCAGTTCATTTGAGAAAACTAATATGAATCAAATCAAACAGAATGAAAAACTCCTCACCGCAAGTCTTTCTTTCCACCACTCCTCCGGTGCATCAATGGTTCGCTTCACTTGATCCCAGCCCAAACCCGTTGATCCTTGTTTCAAATCCTTCCAAATTTTCCAATCTTTCATTAGTTGATCCCACTTTTTTTTAAGTTGCAGCCTATCATAATCTCTGCTTGTACATTCTTTAAATTTTTTTTATAATATTTTACCACCTTCCTTATTGAAAAAGGCGGTAGGTCTGTTGCCCATTTCATTTCTCTTCAAGCAAAGGTTGCAAAATAGTACTTTTGTTTCTTTTTCCCATAGTGCAGCTACACCAAGCTCTTTACTCTTATTAGCCATTTTATTACTATGATAAAGCAAAGCATTAAAAGAGAGTAGTTACACAATTTAGTAAATTGGTATTCACCGTTATCATCAAAACTGACACAATAAAGAAGATAGAAAAGCTAAACAACTATGAACATTGCATCAGACAGACAATTTAAAACGCATAATTCAAATAACAAAATTAAAATGTAAATAAGGACACCAATGAATTTATGTGGTTTGGTCAAGGTGACCAACATCTCCAGAAAAGGAATCAAACATATTTATTAAGGCAATAAAATAAAAAGATACATAGGTTGAAATAAAAAAATTACTCCGTGCCATAACCAACTAATGTAAGGACTAAAGAAAATGTTGGGCATTTACATCCAAACCACCAATTTTTTACTAAATACAATATATGAAAGAAGTTTGAAGTAGGAATTTAAAAATTTTCCTTGTAAAAAGTTAGATATCGCCTGCATAAGCAAATTTGCATGAAATTTTCTCTGAAAGAGGCCAACAAGTGCCAGCTGCTACATTCAAATGATTTTCTATGAAAGCAGACAACAAGAAGATTGGATTACCCAGCTTCAAACATGATGTAAAAACTTTTGTCAAAATGTAATACTTTCTTTTTAAACATAGTTTCATAATATATAACCATGTTATATATTATCCAGAAAAGATAATATATAAGGACTGCATAAGCCTCTCTTTTTTGTATAATTTCAAGCATAAACCTTTTCCAGAAAAGGCCCTCATAGTCATAAGGACTCCATCAATTGTATATACTTGCACATATCTTTTCTGCCACGTTTCATTTCAAACATTCATGTAGATAATATGAATACCCCTATGTGTTAATGACATTAATGAGAAACTTTCAGGAACTTTTTTCAGGAAATAGAACACGTTAAATAAAACACCCATCAAGCTTGTCTAACATAAACTTTGCTTCCATGCTAGTAAATGCCAAATCAGTACCAATTAGTACACCAATGATATAACTATAAGAATGCATAAGCCATGTGATGATGCATTAGTGAAATAAATTAGGGAAACAAATTGGATTACTTTGGGGAAAAATGTAACAGAACCTCAAAGAAACCCCAAAAAATTGCACGTAAGAAGCTATCAACCCCGCTACATCAACCCTACTCCATCTTGAATACACCACCAGCAAACAGGGTTACGGTTCTGACTTTGGCGTCAAATCCGTAGTACCCCGTATTCATTCACAATGATAAACACAAAAAGAACAAGAAAGGCAGAAGCAGCACTATCCTGATGCACCAAAAATATATGCACTTTTATACCTATATTTTAAACTCATTTTTGGTGATATTGCACTTTAAAGGAAGATATTTCTTAAGTTTTATTACATATTGATGATTTTAGGACTTGAAGCAAAAAGGAAGCAAAAAGGATGGAATTTAAAGTCAAAATGACGTTTTGGAAAAAAATACTCAGCGCCGACGACGCCATTTGACAGATAGCACAAAATTAAATTCGGGCCACGAGGGCTGACAGTGCCAAGCTCATTATTGGGAAAAATTCTAGATGATTCAATTAATTTGGATGCTTTTTGAAGAGTTATTGGCAAAATCTCTTAGAAAACCAGCATTATGCTTTATTTAGAGCGAAAATTGCTCAAAAAAAGGTAGTAGTTACGAGAGGCTAGAGTGTAATTGAGTTTACTTGAGTGTTCTATTGTTTAGTGTGGTGAGCCTAAGTGTGATTTTCTCCTAAGAGTTGTTAAGAGAGGGAGAGAAGTGAGAGATTTCTTCTTCCATACATCTTTAAAGAGAAAATCAAGAGTCTTATAATGAGAAAAATAGTTCAAGAGAGGCTACAATGAATTTGCTTAAAGAAAAAGTTACAGATAAGTGGTGTTTGTTTATTATTATTGTATGAACTTTCTTTTATTTATGAAATTCATATTTTATTATATATTTCTCATGAGGTCTTTGTAGTTTTCCTTGTCTTTATCTTTACTCTAAGATGTGGTGAAATGAAGAGATAATTTGGATGTGCCAATTTTAAAATATAAAATAAATTATGATGATTTTTCCACTCTGTTCTTAATTTACTTTTCAATATGGCCAATTGAAATGTTAAAATTTGTTGTGAAATATGTGATCCTGGAAATGGAGTATGTGTTTTACAACAAAGTGAGAATCACATTTAATTCTATGAAGGAGTGTTTCGTTCATGAATTGGGTGCAAATAAATAGGGAAATATATATTATTGGGCGAAGAATTGGAGATTTTAGGGTGACAGGCTAAAATCCCCAATTTTGTCTTAGTGTTTAAGAACTAAAGCAAGAGTTAGCCTTTAGGGGAAGGGAAGTGGGAGCTTTAGAGTGAGAGCCAATATCCTCTCAGCCTAACCACAGATTTATAACTAAACTTAAGATTAGCCAACTATTCTCTATAACACTTGCCTAAGGGTAAAGAATTAAAATTGCTCCTATTTGGCATAGTAAAAATTCAAACCATTTATCTCTCTCATTTAACAAAAAACTCATTGTAGTGGAAAATATGCTTTCTCATATTTGATAACTTCATCACAGAAATATAGTTTGGTAGTTATAGTTTAACTTTACTTTACAGTCTTACTAGTAGATGATAATTTAGTTCTGATAGCACCTCAAACATTTGAAATTAGTATAGTAGACTTTCTTTATTATTGTGAAATTCCTTTTTTAAATTACCATGTTGAATTTAAACCTTCCCCGTGGGATCGATATTTGGGGCTTAAACAGAAAGTCTTGTATTACTTGATAACGATACATATATTTGCATAGAACCACAACATAAATTGCTTCAATTTCTTATTAATAAATTAAAAACCATGTTTTTGGCATCACAACAAAGCAGATTCATCTTCATTAATTTTACACAACTATAATTTTCGAGATCAAGTTTTTGGCGCTGTTGTCGGGGAATGTAAGAGCAAATTAAATAGATTTGGTAAATAAGGAAATTTAGTGATAAATATATAATAAAAAAATAAAAATCATTAAAAAATCATTTAAGAATATTTTTAAGAAATTTTTCTTTTCTTATTATGTTTGTTTATGTGTAGTATTAGATCTGAAGGTTTAGTACCTTACGATTCAAAATTAGAACGTACAATTAGAAAAGTTCGAATATAACAAAAAGAAATTAGAAATTTGAACAAAATGACGAATAACTTAGATAATCAAATAAATGAAAATCGACAAATACCTTTAAAAGATTATGCTAATCCTACAGCAGATGAACTTCACTTGACTATTCAAAATCCAGATGTTATTGCTAATTCGTTTGAGCTTAAACCTGTTATTATCCAAATGGTACAAAATAATCAGTTTGGAGGAACACTTACTGAAGATCCTAACTTACATCTTGCTTGTTTTCTTGAAATATGTGCTACGATTAATTATGATGGAGTGTCTAATCTTGATGTCATGCTCAGACTTTTCTTTTTTCATTAAGGGATAAAGCTAAAGCTTGGTTAAATTCATTAGCACCTGGATTTATCAGAATTTGGGGAGAACTATCACAAAAATTTTTGGCTAAATATTTTTCACCCTCGAAAGATGCTAAGCTTAGAAATGATACTACATATTTTTGTCAGTTAGAAGGGAAATTGATATATGAAGCCTAGGAAAAATTTAAAGATCTCTTTAGGAGATGCCCACACCATGCTTTACCAGATTAGTTAATAATTCAAACTTCTTACAATCGATTAGTAGGATCACTTAGATCTATTATAGATACTACTGTAGGTGGATCATTATTGTCAAAACCTTTTGATGAATGATCAACTTTTTGTAAATTGACAAATAAAAGAATTTGATGGCGCTACTAGAAGATTTAATTTCCAGCGACAACGTCCAAAGACTTGATCGTGACTTTATAGATGTTTCTAATTTGATTAAGATGTATAAATATAATATTCAATAATGTTAAAGTCAAATTTGTCAACGCAAGTATACGTATCACTCAAGTAATATAGGGCTCTAATGGAGTCCTAGATATCAATCCCATAGGGATTAGTTTAGAATTATAGACTAAGACCTTGGAAAAGCAATACTTTAATCACAAAAACGACGTTCAATTTGCTTATCTGTCACTAATAGGCAATTGAAATAAATAGATAATTTTAATAACTAATAAACAACTAATGATATAAAGTAGGGTTTAATTGTGATATTCAATATATAAGAAGCATCATTCTCCTTGTCAAAAAATTATCGTGAATGGATAAAATGAATTAGTTCAATTTATATTGTGCCAAATAGGAGCATACCTATTCTTATCGGTCCAGGCATAACAAACATTGAACAATCCTATGCTTGGTTACTGATTCTGCAGCTAGGCGAATAAAGTGAATCAGTTCAAATTGTATTGTGCCAAATAGGAGCATACCTATTCTTTACCCTTTAAATTAGTTCAATTTATATTGTGCCAAATAGGAGCATACATATTCTTTACCCTTTGGTCCAGGTCAGTTCAAATTATATTGTGTCAAATAGGAGCATACCTATTCTTTACCCTTTGGTCCAGGCATAGGTTAAAATTATATTGTGCCAAATAGGAGCATACCTATTCTTTACCCTTTGGTCCAGGCATAAAGAATTTATATTGTGCCAAATAGGAGCATACATATTCTTTACCCTTTGGTCCAGGCATAAAGAACTTATTGTGCCATATTCTTTACCCTTTGGTCCAAGCATAAAGAACATTGACTAATCCTACACCTTGTCAAGAAATTATAGTGAATGGATAAAGTGAATCAGTTCAAATTATATTGTGCCAAATGATATATAAGAAAGCATCCTTCTCTTTGTCAAGAAATTATAGTGAATGGATAAAATGAATTAGTTCAATTTATATTATTGTCAAGAAATTATAGTGAATGGATAAAATGAATTAGTTCAATTTATATTGTGCCAATAGTTTCTCCCTGTCAAGAAATTATAGTGAATGGATAAAGTGAATTGGTTCAAATTATATTGTGCCAAATAGGCACCTATTCTTTACCCTTTGGTCCTGACATAAAGAACATTGACTAATCCTACGCTTGTTTACTGACTATTCTTTACCCTTTGGTCCAGGCATAAAAAACATTGACTAATCCTACACTTGTTTACTGAATCTGCGTGTTACCCTTTGGTCCAGGCATAAAGAACATTGATTAATCCTACGCTTGTTTACTGAATCTGCATCGGTCCAGGCATAACAAACATTGAACAATCCTATGCTTGGTTACTGATTCTGCAGCTAGGCGAATAAAGTGAATCAGTTCAAATTGTATTGTGCCAAATAGGAGCATACCTATTCTTTACCCTTTAAATTAGTTCAATTTATATTGTGCCAAATAGGAGCATACATATTCTTTACCCTTTGGTCCAGGTCAGTTCAAATTATATTGTGTCAAATAGGAGCATACCTATTCTTTACCCTTTGGTCCAGGCATAGGTTAAAATTATATTGTGCCAAATAGGAGCATACCTATTCTTTACCCTTTGGTCCAGGCATAAAGAATTTATATTGTGCCAAATAGGAGCATACATATTCTTTACCCTTTGGTCCAGGCATAAAGAACTTATTGTGCCAGGGCATAGTGAATTAGTTCAAATTATATTATGTCAAATAGGAGCATACCTATTCTTTACCCTTTGGTCCAGGCATAAAGAACATAATTTGTATTGTGCCAAATAGGAGCATACATATTCTTTACCCTTTGGTCCAGGCATAAAGAACATTTGAATTGTGCCAAATAGGAGCATACCTATTCTTTACCCTTTGGTCCAGGCATAAAGAACATTGACCAAATAGGAGCATACCTATTTTTTACCCTTTGGTCCAGGCATAAAGAACATTGACTAATCCTACACTTGTTTACTGAATTTGCGGCTAGGCTGGGAGGATACCGGCTCTCACTTTGGAGCTCCCACAGTAGGAGCATACCTATTCTTTACCCTTTGGTCCAGGCATAAAGAACATTGACTAATCCTACGCATGTTTACTGAATCCATGGCTAGGCTGGGAGGATACCGGCTCTCACTTCGGAGCTCCCACGTTCCATTTACTGAATCCGTGGTTAGGCTGGGAGGATACCGACTCTCACTTTGGAGCTCCCACATTCCTTGAATCCGCGACTAGGCTGGGAGGATACTGGCTCTCACTTCGGAGCTCCAACGTTCCCCTCAGCTGAGGGCTAACATCTACACTTCAGCACACAAACAATACGACCAGATTGGGGATTTTAGTCTGTCACTCTAAAATCTCCAATTCTACGCCCGAGAATAATATTTCTCTATTTATTTGCACCCAACTTCCAAGGGCTTTGACCTCCCTGAATCTTGGATGTAATCTTCACTTTAGTTGTAAAACTCAACATATTTTAACAAATTAATTGGCCAAATTGAAAGTAAATTAAGATCAAAGTAAAAAGATCATCGCAATTTCTTAAACAATTTCATGGCTTCGCCAGTTCAAATCACCATTTCACAAATCTCGAGACAAGGAGAAAGATAGAGAAAACTACTCATAACTCATAAGGAAAACACAACAAAACTCAGAATTCATAAATAAAATTAAAGTCATACAAACTACAATAAGTAAATAACTTATCTCAAAATTCTTCCGAAGAACACTCCTCGAAGTTGCTCTGAATCTCTTCCTTTTCTTTATAGCACACAAAATTCCTCTTCGAAGTAGCAAGGAGGAAGAAATCTCTTACTTTCCCTCCACTCTTACAATTTCTCGAAGAAATCCTCACAATTGTTACATAATACTGGAACCTCTCTAACCTCTAGGCTCTCCAGCCCCTCTTAATTTTTGGCTAAAATGTTCTTTTAAAGTTGTAGATGAGTTTTCCCAAGAGTTGTCTAAGCATCCCTTGAAAATTTGGCCTTATCCAAAGCTTGAGCAGGCATAACCGTCGATCTTGCCGTTGGCGGCCTCGAGGGCGCCATCGGTGGGCTTCTGAAGATTTTGTCCTGCAGTCTCGGGAAAAACTAGCCGTCGGCGGGGTCGAGGGCACCGTCGGTGGCCTAGTTCAAATCTTCACACTTTGGTGCTTTTCGCTCAAAATGCACTCTTTTTTGTATCTTTTTGCTCCAATGACCCTAATTCATCATTCCTGCAACAAAACATCAAAAATACCTTTCTTTAAAGTGCAATATCTTTAAAAACAGTATAAAATAGGTATGAAAGTCTCAACATATTTTCTTTTGGTCAAAATCCCCCAAACTTAACTATTACTTGTCCTCAAGTAATTTTAGTACTATATAAAAGTTATGATCTACTGCAGTAAAGTTTTAATTCAGAAATACTATAAGTTTGACTTAAATAAATATCATAGTGAGATTTTGAGAAAAATTTCAAGTAATT
>JXCR01094814.1:30870-47394 GCA_002079205.1 Phalaenopsis hybrid cultivar
CAGATCACTCAAAACAACCCTTCCCATCTGTCTCACTAGATCATACAAATAAGTATACCAAAAGTGTGGGAAATATCTATGATAGACACAAAAGCTGACCTAGTGTGAAAATAAGAAATCACCCCCTACAAATAATATAAGGAATGGATAAACTATCCCCATGAAGAAGCATTTCAAGCTGAGTGGAAGGTATAGTCCCTACAACAATTTCTTCATTATCCTTCCCCCTAGCTGCCAAACTATGTGCAGGAGTGTTACCTTCCTTTAAGATATGCTGGAAAATCACTTCAATATTGTTGAACATGCTCTAGATCTTAGTAGTCCACCTAGCAACATTCCATGGAGCAGCCTCTTCCTGATTCAGGAATCTAATACAGCTGAAAAAATCTGACTCAACTATCAATTTTATGATGTTGCAATGCTTGGCAAGGTAGATAGCCCAATAAATAGCANCATCACTCAAAACAACCCTTCCCATCTGACTCACTAGATCATAAAAATAAGTATACCGAAAGTGTGGGAAATATCTATGATAGACACAAAAGCTGACCTAGTGTCAAAATAAGAAATCACCCCCTACAATTAATATAAGGAATGGATAAATTATACCCATCAAGAAGGATTTCAAGCTGAGTGGAAGGTATAATCCCTACAGCAATTTCTTCATTATCCTTCCCCCTAGCTGCCAAACTATGTGCAGGAGTGTTACCTTCCCTTAAGATATGCTGGAAAATCACTTCAATGTTGTTGAACATGCTCTGGATCTTAATAGTCCACCTAGCAACATTCCATGGAGCAACCTCTTCCTGATTCAGGAATTTAATACAGGTGAAAGAATCTGACTCAACTATCAATTTTATGATGTTGCAATGCTTGACAAGGTAGATAGCCCAATAAATAGCAATCTTTTTCAGTTTCTAGTGCATCAAAAGCCCAAGTTGGAGAGGAAAAGTATAACATGCACTTCCCAGAGAGTTCCTAAAGATTCCTCCCACACCAGCAGCCTCCTTACAGAAGCTTCCATCTGTATTGGCTTTTACCCACCCTTCAGTAGGTGGGTTCTAGAGAACTAATGTAGGCACTTTTAGCTTCTACACACTAGGCACCCAATTCAGGAAAATATTGGGAAACTTCTGAAATTTTATTATCTTTTGCAAATAAGAAGTACAATTCAGCACCACATCCATCTCCTTTGGTTTGTTGTTTTCATATTTAAACTGGTTCCTGCACATCCAAAGGAACCATGCAACAATACAGGGAATGATTATTAATTTGGCATCTAACCATTCCATCCAACACCCTAAAAAGTATTGCTAGTTGACTTTCAGAGTGTCAATATTTAGCTATTTTAGTATACTAGACCAGACCCCTTGAAAGAAGCTACAAGAGAAGAACAAATGATCCAGACTTTCTTCAGCTTTACTGCATAGCTGACAGCAAGAGGGTCCCTTAAGCCCTTTCAACTTCAAAATGTCATCAGTAGGAAGTAAGGATTTCCATAGCCTCCAGCAGAAAAAGGATATGGAAGGTGTTAACCACTTCCCCAAAATCAATTTACCCCACTTGACAGGTTGCCATTCAAATAGATGTTGGTAGATGAAGGCAGACAATGTTTGTGAGATAGCCTGTCTAGTAATGAGTCTATCTTTCTGCCTAGGAATGACTTTAGTTAGGATGGCATCCAACAAATTGCAGTTCCACTGATTATCAATCAAAAATTCCTTCACTTTTGTCATTGAGTTAGGATTGCAGTTGGGAAGTCTCTCCCCATTTCATACCCAATTATCAAGCCAGAAATTAACTTGGCCTTCACCAAGCTCCCAGATAAACAGATCCTCAGCTTTATTTCTAATTTCCAGAAGCTTAGTCCACAACCTGGAATCACCCATCTTCTTTTGAGCCATAGTAGGATGAACTGTCCTACAATACTTCCCCTTCATTAACATAGCCCAAAGACTATCTTGTGCTCTGAACTTTATCCATAGTTTGCATAGGTTGATGGTACTAAGATGCTGAAAATCTTTAAAGCCTAAACAACCTGCACTTTGGGGTTTACATAGTTTGTTCTAAGCTAACCAATGGAATTGTTTTTTTGTCCAGCCCACAGAAGTTTGTTGAAAATTCTGCCCAGCCTTATCTGAGTTCCTTTCTTCATGGTAAAAATTTGAAGAGCATAGGATGGAATGGAAGTTAGGATGCTTTTAAGGAGGGTGAGTCTACCTCCATTTGAGAGGAAGTAATTAGTCCAACATTTCAACTTTTTCTGAATTTGGTCAATAACCCCATTAAATTGTGTTTGCTTGGTTCTCCCTTTGATTAATTGGACACCAAGATAGTTGATTGGTNAACATTTTTGTTTATTTAGATGCATACCAGAAGTGATTTGGAAGTGTGTCAGTCCTTGGAAAAGAACCTTTACAGTAGTTTTGGTAGCCTTGGAGAAAATGATAATATCATCAGCATAAGACAGATGACTCACCCCAATATTANATATTAAGATGCATACTAGAGGTGATTTGGAAGTGTGTAAGTCCTCGGCAAAGAGCCTTCACAGCAGTTTTGGTAGCCTTGGAGAAAATGATAATATCATCAGCATAAGACAGATGACTCACCCCAATGTTAGATCTATGTTGATATGTCAGGTGAGGAAAAGAGGCAAACATTTGATTTAAAAGTCTAGAAAGATAATCCATAGAAAGAATGAAGATAGTAGGAGACAGTGGATCTCCTTGTTTAATTCCCCTTGAGGCAGTGAAGAACCCATGTATTTTATCATTGATTAAGATGGAGTCATTTTTAATACAAAGCCACCTTCTTACCAAGGTCATAAAGGCCCCAGAGAAACCCCTAGCATTTAAAGTGTCCAAGATAAAATTACAATTGATAGTATCATAAGCTTTATGGATATCCAATTTCAGAATGAGATTGCTGCCTCTACACTTTCTGTCAAGGTCCAGCAATAACTTCTGTGCCAAGAGAATATTATCAGAGATTTGTCTCCCTTTCACAAATGCTACCTGGTTATTACAGATAAGTTGTTGGAGGTGAGGTTGGAGCCTATTGTTAATAACCTTGCTGATAACTTTAGACAAGACATTTGTTAGACTGATAGGTATGAAATCTCCCCACCCAATCCTCCTAGAATTTTTGGGAATCAATGTTATAGTGGAAGCAGTGAAGTAATTAGATGGATCCATACCTTTAAAGAAGCATTGTACAGCATCAACCACCTCCCCACTGATGATATTCCAAGTAGTTTTATAGAATTTGGCAGTAAAACCATCTGGGCCAGCCACCTTTTGGTCATCAATAGAGTCCAGTGCTGCTTTAATTTCCCCTTCCATAGGAATCTGAACAAGGTCCAAGCTTTGAAGATAATCAATGCACTAAGAGAAAAGTTCCACCTTGATAGGAGCTCTCTCAGTGGACTGATCCATAAAGATATTTTGAAAATAATTAACTGCATCAATGGCAATGTCCTCAGCATCAGTTACTACCTTACCATTAGAATCATGTATGGAAAGGATCATGTTATTCTTCCATCTGAAATTAAATACAAGCATGATAATAGCTTGTGTTTCTATGTCCATCAATAAATCTGGTGACTGCTGCTTTTTGTTTCAGAAAACATTCAGTATAATTGGTTTGCATTAACAGTTCTTCACTGGCTTTGTGTAGACCAGCTTCAGAATTTAAGCCCATTTGGAAATTCTTTTCCATCCTGATAACATTACTTTGGGTAGTGGTCAAGTTCTCATTAATATTGCCAAACGTTTCCCAATTCCACTTCTTAAGATGAGTAGCCACCTTTTTCTGTAGGATCCACAGTTTTACCCAGGGATTAGAATTCCCTTCAGCCCTCCAAAACTTATAAACTTCTTCAACAAACTAAGGGTGAAGAGTCCACATGTTTTAGAATCTGAAAGGAGCATTTTTTGGCTTTTCAGCATTTTGGATACAACATAACAGTGGTCTATGATCAGAACCTGCCATAGCCAGATGAGTAATGATAGTGCAAGGGAAGGTTTGAACCCATATAGAGTTCCCCATCATTCTATCCAGCCTCTCCCACATGGCACCTCTTCTCCAAGTGAAGTCTGGCCCTTGGTACCCCAAATCAAACAACTCAGCCTCAAAGAGAAAGTCATTGAATCTATTTATTGTAGAGACAGTGGGTGGTCTGCCACCTTTTCTTTCACCAAGAGAGGAAAGACAGTTTAAGTCACCCCCCAAAATCCGAAAAGAGTTTACAGCTTGTCCAATAGGAATCAACTCATTCCATAAAGTGGCTTGGTTGCTGGCAAGGCTACTGGCATAAATGAAAGTGGCATAGCCAACTTGAGCTCCAATATAGAATTGTATGTGAATAAACTGAGAATGATCTATAAAAACAGACCAATGTAATTCAGCTCTAGCAAAAAGCCAAATTTTATTATTGGAGTTAGAAAAATGATCAAATTGAGGGAACTTCTTTTGAATTTTTTGGGAATTTTTAGTAACTAAAGGTTCAAGAATGGCAAAACACCAAACTTTATGGACTCTCGCTAGATTTTTTAATATTTTGAGAGAGTAGGGGTGAGCAATACCCCTAATGTTCCAAACAAGAAACTTAATCATTGAGAGAAGGTCCTCCCTTTCCCCCTAGTCCCTGGATGATGATCCAAAGTAGTTGGGCCCTCCAAAGGTTGTTTAAATTCTAACTTGTCTTTTTCCTTTTTATTGCTTCTTTGAACTTGCCAATATTCAGTTAAGACATCAGTCAAACTGTCAATTCTCTGGTCTTCAACTCTAATTGGATTAATACTGATTATGTTGTCATCAAACATAATATTTCGCTTCAAATTTCTGTTAATGTCAATGTCTTCCTCTTGCTCCACAGCACTATTATTGGGTTTAACCCCAATAGTATTTTCAACAGCAGCAGCAATTTCAACAGCTGCCACTACCATTTCATCTGTTTCTACTGGCCTAAAAGTATTTCTGACCCCAACAGTTTTTCTTTTAGAAGGAGGTTGTAGTCTATAACACCTTTCCACATTATGACCAAACATTTTATAATGTTGACAATAAACTGGCTTTTGTTCCATTACTATTTGCTGCCAAAATCCTTTTTCAGAAGTACCAATCCACACCCTTTCTATATTAGGCAGGGAGATGTCCCTTTCAACCAAAACTCTAGCACCAGCAGGTCTAGCCATATTAAAGGTAGGGGCATCAATTTTCAGTGGGCAGCCAAGCACCCTACTGATGCTGAAAAGAACATTTTGATGGAAGTACTGAATGGGTAGGTTGGGGAATTTGAACCAAATAGGAACAACAGGGGGTTCCTTTAAGGGATCAAATTCAAGTGTCCACTTCATTACCTTAATTGGAACACCATTAACAATTAGTGTTTATTTGACAAAAACCCTTGCATAATTCTCTTCATTAAATAATGAAATTAGCAGGTGCCTTCCATCAATTAGACCCAGCCTCCAAGCACCTATTAATTTTAAATCCCCAAAGAATTTCCTTACCAAATCCATTTTAGGGTGGCCAAACTAGAATTTGCCAACCAGAGTGAATTTAACTGTTTCATTGAGCTCATTAATTTCCTGTGGAGAGGAGATAATTGCAAGTTCCCCATCCTTTACTTCTAAAGGATTAACAAAGGGGCAAACACCCCTCCCAACAGCAACATCATGTAAACATTGAGGGAAAACAAGATGTTCAAGGATTTAGGCACTTCCAAGCCACTACCCACAACTTCAGCAAAGGTAGCCTTGGTCCATTGAGCATTGGTATTCACATCAATGGGGTAGGCCATTGAGGACATCAAGATCAAAGACAAAGGCACAGAAAGAGAGAAAAACCCCCAAACAGTAGAGACCAAAAGCCAACAGAAGAGAGAAGCAAAATCAAAGCCTCAAAAAGTATCAATAAAAACTGAGAACCAAAAAAACTAACAAGGAAAGGGAAGCCCCTGGAAAAAATAGTAGCTAACAACAACTTTATCAATGGAACAGTAACACAAACTTAAAACAAAAACTTCCCAGACAAAAACCAAAACCACCACAAACCCTAGGGAGATCTTGAAGAGAAGGCAAGCTTCACACAGGTCCAAAGCACCTCCAAGCAGCTCCATCACAGCCAAAACCCTAGCGGAGCACAGCTAGGTCCAGCCGCCAGCATCTTGNCTTTTATTTTAGACTACTTTTGGTTTTAATTGAGACTTGTTGTTAGTTTGACAATGATTTTTACTTTTAAACGAAAGTGTGATTTTGTTTCTCCATAGATTCTGAGTAGTTTTTTTATATTTCTTCTTAAAATGATAAGTAATTAAGTGTTGGATTGATGTTGTGGAGAGTATTGATCTTTAATGTTGGAAGAAGTTGTATGATTTAAATCCATGTACTTCATTTACTTCTTGATTTAGCCAATCCAAATGTTAAAATTTATTGTGAGACATGAAAGAATCAGGCTGATATTGTCTCTGTCAACAATTGGAAAGAATCACATGAGGTTGTATGAATGAGAATGTAGTTCATATGATTGAGTGCAAAAAAATTGGGAAATATTAATTGAAGGGTGTTGAGTTAGAGGACTTAAAGTGATAGGTTAAAGCGCCCAACTTGGTTTATTGTTTTAGGTTCTGATACGAGATGTTAGCTCTCAGGTGGAGGGAATCGAGGGAACTCTAGAGTGAGAGCTAGTATCTTTCCTGCCTAGCCTTTCTTTAGAACTATTCAAACTTTAAATTAGCCAATATAGTTTATAGCATCTCTAGTAAGGGTAAATAATATTATTGCTCCTATTTGGCACAACATAATATGCTTACTTCTACAACATAATTCTTATACTTATTACTTATTAATGATAAGGAGAAAGATATTTTCATATTTAGTGCTTTTCTTCTACAAAAACTCAAGTTGTCTTTTTAAATTTGTTTTGTTTTTGTCAAAATATTAAAATTACAAAAAATATTAAAACTTTCTTTACTACAAAAATGTCTTTAGTTTAAATAATTGTCTTTTTAAAAATAGAAAGTTTTCCAAAAAGTGCATATTGCATATCTTCCTTGTGGGTTCGATATTCAGGTCTTATTCAATATGTCATATATTACTTGATAATGATACATATACTTGTGTAGTATCCCAATATATATAAATCAAAAGTTAAATTCTTATTTTTCTTCAGGATCAAGTTTTTGGTTTTCTTGTGAAATAAGGAAATATAAGTGAAACACATAATCAGAATTACTGTTATACTTTTGCATATAAGCAGTTTTGGGATCAAGTTTTTAGTGCCATTGTCAGGGAAGTGAAGTGAAAATTGTAAAGAATCTATTGATTTAAAAGCAAATTTCTATTTTTATAAAGCCTTATTTAAACTTTAAGTTATTGTATTTTATTTTGTGTGTTTAGCTTTATTTTATTTTATGTTAGTGTATGCGTTGTTCATGTTCTGAAGGACTAGTGCCCTACGATTCTGAATTAGAGAGAACTTTTAGAAAAATCAGAAAAACCAAAAAAATTAAAAATCTTCAAAAATCCAAAAAAAATTACAGAAATGTCAAACCAAAATGATCACAATGCTGAAATTCATCAAGAGTTTAGACCTTTAAGAGATTATGTCAACCCTACTGTAGATGAACTTCATTGTAGTATTAAAAAATCTACTGTAGTAGTTAATTCATTTGAGTATTGTAGTATTCAAAAATCTACTGTAGTGGCTAATTCATTTGAGCTTAAACCTGCTATTATCCAAAAGATATCAAATAATCAGTTTGGGGGATCACCTTATGAAGATCCAAATTTACATCTTTCCAATTTTTTAGAATTATGTGCTATATTTAAATACGATGGTGTATCAGATGATGCCATAAGACTAAGGTTATTTCCTTTCTCACTGAGGGATAAAGCTAAGATGTGGTTGAATTTTTTAGCATTTGGATCTATCAGAACTTGGGGTAATTTAGCAAAAAAATTTCTTGCTAAATATTTTCCACCATAAAAACCTACGGAGCTTAGAAATGATATTACATCTTTTAATTAGTTTGAAGGGGAATCTATTTATGAAGCAAGTGATAGATTCAAAGAACTCTTAAAAAAGTGTCCACACTATGCTATACCAAATTGGTTAATAATTCAAACCTTTTATAAATGGATTGATTGAATCTCTTAGATCAATTATCGATGCTGCCGCTGGTGGTTCATTGATGTCAAAACCATTTCATGACACTTATGCTTTAGTTGAAGAAATAGCTACCAACAATTTTCAATGGGCTTCTGAGAGGGTGAATCCTAAGAAAGTAGCCAATATTCATGAATCTGATGCATTTACTATGTTAAGAAATCAAGTTGCTGCAATTTCAAGGAAGTTAGACCAATTTTGAATGAATTTTTCTCAACTAATTTTCATGAATGAAGAGAATTCATTAGGCCAAATGATAGATTCTCAAGCATCATTAGAAACTTTGAATGCCATAAATAAACAAGTAGAATAACCCATATTTAAATTATTATAACCTTGGTTGGAAAAACCATCCCAACTTTAACTGGAATAACAATTTGGGTGGTAATAATCAGCAACGAGGGAACAACCAAGTAAACCCATTGGGAAACTGAAATAATCAAGGGAATAATTATTATAGATCTACTTATACTCTAGGTTTCAACAATTAATACACCATTTAAAGAGAAGAAGTTGTCTATAGAAGAAGTGTTGTTACAAACGGGAAATCAATTACAAAGTCAAGGAGCTATAATTAGAAATATTGAGAATCAACTTGGGCAAAACAAATTCATTAAGTAATAGACCCAAGGAATACTTACTAGTAATACTGAATCAAATATAAAAGACTAGAATAAAAAGCAAGTAAAAGTCGTTCAACTTAGAAGCGGAAGAGAGTTGGAAGGTAGGGTTCAAAAAGAAATTGAAGTAGNCAGGTTTCAACAGTAATACACAATTTAAAGAGAAGAAGTTGTCTATAGAAGAAGTGCTGTTACAAACGGGAAATCAATTACAAAGTCAAGGAGCTGCAATTAGAAATATTGAGAATCAACTTGGGCAAATAACAAATTCATTAAGTAATAGATCCCAAGGAATACTTACTTGTAATACTGAATCAAATATAAAAGACTAGAATAAAGAGCAAGTAAAAGTCGTTCAACTTAGAAGCAGAAGAGAGTTGGAAGGTAGGGTTCAAAAAGAAATTGAAGTAGAGAGAGAAGAAATTGAGGAATCAAAAGAGGACGCTCCAAAAGATTTTGAGAGACCTATTTCTTCGCTGAAAATTGATTTGGAGAAACCACCACCTCCATTTCCTCAGAGACTTCGTCACCAGAAGTTGGATAAGCAATTTTAAAAATTTCTAAAAATATTTAAGAAGCTTACAATTAGTATTTTGTTTGTTGAAGCCTTAGAATAAATGTCAAGCTATGTAAAGTTTATGAAGGATATTCTCAATAGGAAAAGAAAGNACTTACAATTAATATTGTGTTTGTTGAAGCCTTGGAATAAATGTTAAGCTATGTAAAGTTTATGAAGGATATTCTCAATAGGAAAATAAAGTTTGAAGATAATGAGACTGTTGCACTTAGTGAGGAGTGTAGTGCTATAAATCAGAAAAAGCTTCCAGAAAAGCTTAAAGATCCTGGTAGCTTTACAATTCCATGTGCAATAGGAGATAGATTATATGTGAAAGCTTTATGTGATTTAGGTGCAAGCATTAACTTTATGCCATTATCAATATTCAAAAGATTGGGATTAGGAGAAAGAACCCTTACTACTGTAACTCTGCAGTTAGCAGATTGTTCGATAACATATCCTAAAAAAAGTTATACAAAATGTCATAGTGAAAGTGGTTCAATTTATATTTCATGTTTATTTCATTATGTTAGATATGGAGGAAGATAAAGAGATACATATCATTTTGGGGAGACCTTTCCTAGCCACAGAAAGAGCAATGATAAATGTGTAGAAAGAAGAATTAATAATGCACGTCAATGATCAAACAGTTACTTTCAATATTTCAGGATCAATGAAATATCCTGCAAAAGGTAAAGACGATGAATGTTATAGGATGGATGTTATAAGATATCTAAGTGAATGTCATTTCAAAACAACTTATGAAGAAAAATTTGAAGAAAAAGATTTGGAACACAAGCAAGAAGAGGAATTAGATCAATGTGAAAAACTTTTTAAGGAAGATTCAAACTATGTTCGAGAAAGTTTTGATATTTTAGACACGATATACAAAGATAAATCATTTTGTCCATCAATTTAAAAGCCTCCAGAACTTGAGTTGAAGTTACTTCTTGGACATTTAAAATATGCCTTTTTAGGAGATTCCTCTACTTTACCTGTTATAATTTTCTCAAAATTAATGATGCAAGAAGAAGAAAGGTTGATGAAAATTTTGAAAAACTTTAAGAAAGCCTTTGGATGGACAATTCGATATTAAATGAATTAGTCCTTCAATTTGTATGCATAGAATTCCTATGGAAGAGAACTACAAACCCAGAGCTGATCCTCAAAGGCGACTGAATCCTGTTATAAAAAAAGTTGTTAAGAAAGAAATTTTAAAGTGGTTAGATGCTGGAATTATGTACCCTATTTCAAATAGTGCATGGGCTAGTCCATTCACTGGATTTCTAAGAAATAAGGAGTAACTGTAACTGTGAATGAACATAATGAACTAATACCTACTAGAAAAGTTACAGTGTGGTGAATATGCATTGATTATAGAAAATTAAATCTTGCCACTAGGAAATATCATTTTCCATTACCCTTTCTAGATCAAATGTTGGATAGATTAGCTGGACATAAATACTTTTGTTTCGTGGATGGATATACTGGTTATCACCAAATACAAATATCACCTGAGGATCAAGAGAAAACAAGTTTTACTAGTCCTTATGGTATTTTTTCTTTTAGAAGGATGCCATTTGATTTATGTAATGCCCGTGCTACATTTCAAAGATGTATGATGACAATTTTTTGTGATTTAATTGAAAAAGGGATTGAAGTATTCATGGATGATTTTTTAGTATTTAGAACTTCATTTGAATCATGTTTAGAACAATTATCTAAAGTTCTTAAGTGCTGTGAAGAAATAAATTTAGTCCTTAATTGGGAAAAATGTCAATTTATGATAGCAGGAGGAATTCTATTAGGTCATCAAATATCAGAAAATGGTATGGACGTAGATCTTGCTAAAATTCAAGTGATCGCTAATTTACCTTATCCAACAAATGTAAGTTAAATTAGGAGTTTTATAGGACATGTTGGATTCTATAAGCGATATACTAAACACTTTTCAAAGATTGCTAAGCCTTTATGCCATTTATTGGAGAAAGATGTAATTTCAATTTTGATGGGGAATCCCTAAAAGCTTTTAATTTATTAAAATAAAAATTAATCACAACGCCAATTATAGTTTCAACAAACTGGGGAAAACTTTTTGAATTAATGTGTGATGTTAGTGATTATGCTATAGGAGCTATTTTAGGACAAAGATATGATAAAATTTTCAAAATAATTTACTATGCTAGTAAGACTCTTAATGAAACTCAAATAGATTATACAACAACTGAAAAAGAGTTATTAGCAATAGCATATGCTTTTGATAAATTTAGATCATATTTAATTGGAACTCATTGGGTAGTGCATACAGATCATTATGCTACTAAGTACTTAAAGAAAAAGAAGGATGCTAAACCTAGACTTATAAGATGGATTCTTCTTTTATAAGAATTTGATTTTGAAATAGTAGATCAAAAGGGGACTGAAAATCAAATTGTTGATCATTTGTCCAGGCTTGAGTTAAAAAAACCACTCTATTTTGAACAAGAAATTATTGAACATTTTCCAGATGAAAAATTATTCACTATTAATGACTGGTGTGTTCCGTGGTATGCCGACATTGTAAACTTTATTGTTAGTGATATTATACCCTATAGAATGACATACCAACAAAAGAGGAAATTTATTTCTGAAGCTAAGACTTATTTTTGGGATGACACCTTTTTATATAAACAAAGAAAAGATCTAATTATTCGAAGATGTGTACTATTAGAAGAAACTTATGAAATTATCCAAAAATGTCATAATGTTTTAGGGGACATTTTGGTGTTGATAAAATAACATATAAAATCTTACAATCTGGATTCAATTGGCCTACAATTTTTAGAGATGTTAGTTCTTATATCAAAACTTGTGATAGATGTCAACGAGTAGGCAATATTTCTAGAAGACATGAGATGACCCTCATTATATGCTAGAAGTTAAAATATTTGATGTTTGGGGATTATATTTCATGGGACCATTTATACCATTTTTCAGAAATTTATTTATTCTGTTAGCAGTGGACTATCTATACAAATGGATAGAAGCTATTGCTTTACCTTGATGTGATGCTCAAAGTGTTGCAAAATTTTTGAAAACGAACATATTTGGTAGATTTGGGATGTCGAGAGTTATTATTACTGGTGGGGGAAGTCATTTCAGAAATTTCATAATGAAGAAGTTATTAACAAAATATCATATAAATCATAGGATTGTTACTGCTTATCATCCTCAGACAAGTGGCATGGCTGAATTATCTGATCGGAAAATTAAAAGAATTATGAAAAAGTCTGTGAATCCAACAAAAATAGATTGGTCAGTCAAACTTGACTATGCTTTTTGAGCTTATAGGACTACATACAAAACTCCTATAGGAATGTCCCCATATAGGCTAATATTTGGGAAAGCTTGTCACTTACCAGTTGAACTTAAGCATAAAGCATATTGAGCGATTAAAGAGTTCAATTATAATTTGAAAGATGTTGGTGAGAAAATTTTATTGCAGTTAAATGAGCTTGAAGAGATAAGGAATGAATCTTATGAGAGTGCCAAGATTTTTAAAGAAAAGATGAAGATGTGGCATGATCGAAGGATTCTTACTAAAAACTTTAAGCTATGGCAACAAGTTTTGCTATATAATGCAAGGTTAAGATTATTTCCAGGCAAACTTAAGTCCAGGTCAGGGCTACAAGTTTTGCTATATAATGCAAGGTTAAGATTATTTCCAGGCAAACTTAAGTCTAGGTGGATGGTCCCATTTGTTGTGATGAAATTTTATCCTTATGGAGCTTTGGATATTAAAGATCCTAAGTCTGAGAAAATATTTAAAGTTAATGGACATAGACTGAAACATTATTTTATAGCGCATTAGCATAAATTTAATGATGAGATGATGTTGGTTCAATAAGACTAAACACTGGTTACGTCGGGCTGACGACGTAAAACCAAGCTCTTTGTGGGAGGTAATCAATATTTATTTGAATGTTTTTGTTTTGATTGTTGTTTTGTGTGTGATTAAAAAAATTGGGGTAATAGTTTTTGAAACTATTATGTAATATTTTAAGACTTTATTTAGTGACTAAGACACGTTAGAATGAGAATTTGGACGTTAAGTTGATTAGTGCAAAAATGTGCACTGGTGCTTAAGCGTGGCAGTTTAAACACATGCACGAAATTAATATTCTAGAAGGTTTAACTGCTAATTAGTTTGAAAAAGCGTGCTAAGGTAGTTTCTAAATGTGTCTAGGAGTTATTGGAAGGATTTAGGCCTATAATAGAAGGGTTTTG
This sequence comes from Phalaenopsis hybrid cultivar, assembly GCA_002079205.1. Lineage (NCBI taxonomy): Eukaryota > Viridiplantae > Streptophyta > Magnoliopsida > Asparagales > Orchidaceae > Phalaenopsis > Phalaenopsis hybrid cultivar. Next base: position 44,485 of record JXCR01094814.1, read on the forward strand.
TGAAGGAATTTCACCCCTAATCAGTTCTAGCTCTAAGAGTCTAAGAGAAAGTCAAATTTAGAAAAAATGTCTTCATGGGAGATGGATTTGAAGAATAAGGAAGAAACCATGAGGAAGAGGTTCATTAATCAAACTGCACAAGAAATGTATAACAGTTTTTTACCCGTTAGATTGAAGGGATATCAGAGAAGATCAACAAAATTGAGAATAGTATGGCTTTATTGGAGACCAAGGTACTTGAGTTGCATGCACATCTATAACATATTGGAAAGAAATTGAAGATGCAATTTAGTCACGCAACTTATATAGAGGAAGCGGATAAAGCAATGTTCATAAAGTAGAAGTGGATTGAAGAAGATATATTAGAGCTTGTCACCACAGCCCGTTTTATTAACTCTATATTCCTGGAGAGACTTATGAAAGACAAAAATTTGTTCCTTTGAATGAAGAATGAAATTAAGTTTAGTGTTAGAATTTGTGTTTTAGAAATTGTTTTTTCAAGTGGTTTAGTGTTTAAGTTTTGTTTTTAGTATTAATGACTTCTTATATGTGTTTAATTGTGAAATGATTGTTGTGTATTTGTATTTAGAAAAATTTTCTCATCCAAGACTATTTGGAGTGAGAATTAAGTGTTTAAAGGTATTTGTACTTATTTTTGAATTAATTTAAGTTTGTTTGTATGAAATTTGTGTTATTTTTAACCTCAAATTGAAATAGTTATTATGGAGAATTTTGAGAGAGAGGGGAGTTATAAGAAGTTGAAAATAGTCATTTAAGTGTTCTATGAGACCATAGGGGTGGTTTACTTAGGCAAATAGTGCAATTTACTTTAATTTAAAAATTTTGAAAATCGTGCACTGGCGCCTAAGCACCACATTTCACGCTTAGGCACGAGTCAACCCGAGAGTCAGGCGCCTAAGCACCATTTACCCTTTCTTAAGCGCCGATTCACAAAAATCGGTTCGTGAACAGTTAAAAGTGAAATTTCAGCCCAAAAATCACCATTTTTAATGCCACCGTCACCTTCAACCTCTCAAGTTCACAATTTTTTAGGACTAGGGCATATCTAAAGTGAAGATTTCTTGGTGAAATCAAGTGAAATTTGCTCAATCTAAGTTCTTTGAGTTAAGAGCTTTACTTCTATGAAAAAATTTTGGATTTTCACTATGTTTTCTGCGCACATTTGGAGAAATTCAAAAATTCACTATTCATGATAAAAAATGTGAAAAAATATCTATAAAAATTGCATGGGAAGTGTAGTTTATACTTTAGAAGTTTAGTTTAGTAATTTAGACTTGATTTTTGAAGTTATTTTTGGAATTTATAAAATTTATAGAATGACACCAAGAATGAAGAGGAGCAAAGGAAAGATCCCTTTTGATTCGAGTAAATTTGTTAGTTCAAAGGCTCAGGATCGATACAGTGATGCGTTGCAATCACGGAAACTGAATTAGGAGCGGTGTTTTAGGAATCCAAGTGGAGACGTAGAGGATTTGATCGTNTTAGGACTAGGGCATATCTAAAGTGAAGATTTCTTGGTGAAATCAAGTGAAATTTGCTAAATCTAAGTTCTTTGAGTTAAGAGCTTTACTTCTATGCAAAAATTTTGGATTTTCACTATGTATTCTGCGCACATTTGGAGAAATTCAAAAATTCACTATTCATGGTAAAAAATGTGAAAAAAATCTATAAAAATTGCATGGGAAGTGTAGTTTATACTTTAGAAGTTTAGTTTAGTAATTTAGACTTGATTTTGAAGTTATTTTTGGAATTTATAGAATTTGTAGAATAGCACCAAGAATGAAGAGGAGCAAAGGAAAAAGCCCTTTTGATTCGAGTAAATTTGTTAGTTCAAAGGCTCAGGATCGGTACAGTGATGTGTTGCAATCACGGAAACTGAATTAGGAGCGGTGTTTTAGGAATCCAAGTGGAGACGTAGAGGATTTGATCGTTCCACAACAGTGAGAACGATTATGTTGTTTCTCTGCTGTGGTGGTTATTTCTGTTGTTAGGGAGCTCTATGCAAACCTCCTTAAGGCTGAAGCAATAGAGTCAAGGGTTGAGGAAAATTGGTACCTTTTTCACCGGAGGTAATCAACTTGTTTTATCAACTGCCACCTGATACATTATGTTTTTATGCAAATTATAGTTTAACTGAAGCAGAGTTAGATGAGATTATTTCTTACTTAACTGTTGGAAGAGGAATTTGGAAGATAACTAATGAGAGGAGAGTCAACTTCCCAACTTCAAAGTTATGTGCACCTTCAAAGGCCTAGCACTATTTTATTTATGCTCGTCTGCTACCAATAAATCATCTCAGTGAACTGACTAGAGAGAAAGTGATTTTAAATTATTGTATCTAGGAAGGAAAGCTCATCAACATTGAAGCTTTGATTTATCAAACTATCATCAGTTCTGCTACTGCCGTTACTACTGCAGGTCTGGGATTTGTTTCCTTGATCTTTTCTTTGTGTGAGCAGGTTGGAGTTAAATATAATAGCTAAGAGGAGTGTTGTTACCTCTAAAGCCCATCACTAAGGTGAATGTGAAAACTTATTCTGAGCATTCTATTTTTGGCTGGAGAGGAGGATTTTCTAGGAGTTATGGAATGGAGATGTCTGCTGCTTCTACTGCTACTTCTACATCTAGACCATCTACCTCACATGCTTCTACATATAGAGCTGAGTCTACTGAGACCCAAGATCAATTATTGTAGAGGATGATGGATCATATGAATTTTACCACTGATAAGTTTAGAATTCTGAGCATTTTGCAGAGCATACTGATAGGTATAATAGGAGAAAGAGTTATTATGAAGAGAAATTCCACTCATCTCTGGAGAACCTAATTAGGGGTGACCGAGAAGTGCAATTTCCTCCATATCTTTGATATCCTGATTATGAGCCTACA
>JXCR01094814.1:55480-138015 GCA_002079205.1 Phalaenopsis hybrid cultivar
ATATATATATATATATATAAGTTTAGAAAAATATGAAATCAAACTGACCCCATATTTTTCACAGTTTAAATGAAAGAGCACTATACCTTAAACCCTGTATCTATCCCAAAAGACAACCACAAGACTTGAGGGTGAGGCTCGATCAAATAAACTAAGAAATATATAATATTTATTTGGCTTGCGAAACCATTTTATTTGCCTACAAGTACCCCTATTTAATACAAAGAATTAATAAGGGTTTACATTAAATTGGGTTCAGAAAAGCTTCCTATAAGGGCAAGACCCTATAGTTAACTACATCTTAGATAATCGAGGTCACCTAAGAAAAACCTTGATAAAAATCAGGACATGTTATCTTCAAAGAGGTCAAAGGATAGGACTTTTCAATGAGATCGGACAAAGAGGTGTGAAAGGAGAATAACTCAAATTTGGAACATTTTTTTGTAGAGTCCAAAGAAGGAAGAACTAGGGGATGTCACAGATCCCGAGGAGAACCTCGGTGACTTACTAAGCTATCCTAATGTTTGGTTTCAGTTTTGAGGAAAGATTATTTAAATGTTTCATCTTGCCAATTTTATTTGTTAGGACTTATATTTATATCAAACGATCACACAAATAACCTGGAAGATGTGAGGATTTAGGTCTTAACGAACGACAACCTCGGAATCCTAAGACGAGTTAGGGCTTAGATTGTACAACAGAGCTGTACAAAGGCCTAAAGATGAGTTGAGGATTTATGTTTCCCTAGGCAGACAACCTTAAAATCTTATGGCTTATTATTTAAGTCTAAGAAAGATATGTTATTGTAGATCCTCTTGCCGTTGAAGATGGTCGTGCTGCCCACAATGTTAGCTCCAAGCTCCATATCGTGACAAGTTTAAGTTTTCTAATGTGTCGAGTTATAATGTCAAATCTGATGTCCCTATGGTTATGGTTCTTTAAATATTATGGGGCATATGAAACTTGATTAGAGTGACACCAGTTAGGATCCTACGGTTCCCTCTATCTATAACCACTATTTTTTATCAGATTCACTTAGTCCAAATGAATTTACTAAACTCAACTTAATGAGTTCCATACTTTCAGGACCATGAGAAGTCTCGTTAGCAACCGTAGGTTACCTCCTCCGAGGGATTCTCGATCATCTGATAGAGACATCTTAATTTAGTTGCAATTGTTGTTTTGTGATGTTTGTGATTAAGTTTGGAGTTGTTTTATACTTTGAATATTATGACGGTGAGTTTTGTCTTTATTGATTTTAGTTTTAGTTTTTGTTTTACGGAAACCCTAGCAGTTTTGGTTTTCATGCAGGGTGACATGGTTGTTTAACATGCAAGTTTTGTAAGTATAAAAATATAGTGTGGAAAGTACAAGAAAAGACAGTATTGTAAATTGTAAAAGCGTACCTGGTGAGTCTTCTCGTTCAACCTCTTGAAAGGTCAGTATTTGCAAGGCATGTATATAATATTGCAAGGAACTAAAATTGCAAGAGTAGATGAAGGTTGAGTTACCAAACCCCAAGCTATGATTTTTTTGAACCTTAGAAAATCCTATTATATGATTTTAGAGAAAAATATGGCATGGCCAATTTGCCCTTCAGAATGTCCAATGGATTTTAAAATGTTCAAGGCATGACCTTAAACCACTTTGATGATCTCTCAAAATATCCTGAGTTCAATTTGGACTTAGCATATGGTTCCTTTAATCATCTGAGGATAAAGTGTGACTACCCCGTTGCTTAGTGGAACTTAGCAATTTAATTATCTCAAGGATAGAATACTCGATTAATCAAATAATGTTTCATTTAAGAGTTATGTGAGTGGGTACCCTTAAGGAAGGTTTAGGTTATTTAAGATTGTGGTACCCACAATTAAGGTCAGGCTTCTACTGTCCAAGGATGTTAATCACCAATTATGTTATCTTCTAAATCCAACCAATTGAGTTTAGATATTGAGCCTATGTCACTACTAAGCCTTTAGTAATCATGATAGGTGAAAAGGTGATTATCAAAATTTTGATTTCAGTGACATGTACTCTTATCAAATGTTCGAACCATCCTAAACTTTTGACTTAAGAAAAGTGAATTTCCATCTTTCCAACTTAAGCCCATCACTTGAGAATCGTCTGATCTTAGTTGATTTCTAAGTCGTGAAGATTAGGAGGATTATGGTTTTGTTGATATTGTGGAAGGATAGTGAGTGAGTTTCTACCTTTTAATCCCNAGACAAACACAATACTTGAGGGTGAGACTCGATCAAATAAACTAAGAAAAATATAATATTTGTTTGGTTTGCAAAACCATTTTATTTGCCTACAAGTACCCCTATTTAATACAAAGAACTAAATAGGGTTTACATTAAATTGGGTTCAGAAAAGCTTCCTATAAGGGCAAGGCCCTATAGTTAACTACATCTTAGATAATCGAGGTCACCTAAGAAAAACCTTGATAAAAATCAGGACATGTTATCTTCAAAGAGGTCAAAGGATAGGACTTTTCAATGAGATCGGACAAAGAGGTGTGAAAGGAGAATGACTCAAATTTGAAAAATTTTTTTGTAGAGTCCAAAGAAGGAAGAACTAGGGGATGTCACAGATCCCGCGGAGAACCTCAGTGACTTACTAAGCTATCCTAATGTTTGGTTTCAGTTTTGAGGAAAGATTATTTAAATGTTTCATCTTGCCAATTTTATTTGTTAGGACTTATATTTATATCAAACGATCACACAAATAACCTGGAAGATGTGATGATTTAGTTCTTGACGAACGACAACCTCAGAATCCTAAGACGAGTTAGGGCTTAGATTGTACAACAGAGCTGTACAAAGGCCTAAAGATGAGTTGAGGATTTATGTTTCCCTAGGCAGACAACCTTAAAATCCTATGGCTTAATATTTAATTATAAGAAAGATATGTTATTGTAGATCCTCTTGCCATTGAAGATGGTCGTGCTGCCCACAATGTTAGCTCCAAGCTCCATATCGTGACGAGTTTAAGTTTTCTAATGTGTCAAGTTATAATGTCAAATCTGATGTCCCTATGGTTATGGTTCTTTAAATATTATGGGGCATATTAAACTTGATTAGAGCGACACCAGTTAGGAACCTACGGTTCCCTCCATCTAGAACCACTATTTTTTATCAGATTCACTTAGTCCAAATGAATTTACTAAACTCAACTTAATGAGTTCCATACTTTCAGGACCATGAGAAGTCTCGTTAGCAACCGTAGGTTACCTCCTCCGAGGGATTCTCGATCATCTGATAGAGACATCTTAATTTAGTTGCAATTGTTGTTTTGTGATGTTTGTGATTAAATTTTGAGTTGTTTTATACTTTGAATATTATGACGGTGAGTTTTGTCTTTGTTTATTTTTGTTTTAGTTTTTGTTTTACGGCAACCCTAGCAATTTTGGTTTTTATGCAAGGTGACATTGTTGTTTAACTTGCAAGTTTTGTAAGCATAAAAATATAGTGTGGAAAGTACAAGAAAAGACAGTACTGTAAACTGTAAAAGTGTACCTGGTGAGTCTTCTTCAATCACCTGAAAGGTCAGTATTTGTAAGGCATGTATATAATATTGCAAGGAACTAAAATTGCAAGAGTAGATGAAGGTTGAGTTACCAAACCCCAAGCTATGATTTTTTTGAACCTTAGAAAATCCTATTATATGATTTTAGAGAAAAATATGGCATGGCCAATTTGCCCTTCAGAATGTCCAATGGATTTTAAAATGTTCAAGGCATGACCTTAAACCACTTTGATGATCTCTCAAAATATCCTGAGTTCAATTTGGACTTAGCATATGGTTCCTTTAATCATCTGAGGATAAAGTGTGACTACCCCGTTGCTTAGTGGAACTTAGCAATTTAATTATCTCAAGGATAGAATACTCGATTAATCAAATAATGTTTCATTTAAGAGTTATGTGAGTGGGTACCCTTAAGGAAGGTTTAGGTTATTTAAGATTGTGGTACCCACAATTAAGGTCAGGCTTCTACTGTCCAAGGATGTTAATCACCAATTATGTTATCTTCTAAATCCAACCAATTGAGTTTAGATATTGAGCCTATGTCACTACTAAGCCATTAGCAATCATGATAGGTGAAAAGGTGATTATCAAAATTTTGATTTCAATGACATGTACTCTTATCAAATGTTCGAACCATCCTAAACTTTTGGCTTAAGAAAAGTGAATTTCCATCTTTCCAACTTAAGCCCATTACTAGAGAATCGTCTGATCTTAGTTGATTTCTAAGTCATGAAGATTAGGAGGATTATGGTTTTGTTGATATTGTGGAAGGATAGTGAGTGAGTTTCTACCTTTTAATCCCATTGTATTGTAATCATTCAAATAAGTTTATTAAGATCAAAATTACTCATTGTCCATTTGGTTAATCCTAAATTTTGATTAAGGCACCAAAGTCTAAAATTACCACTTAGCCCTTGGGGCACTTCACCTCATAACTCATTAAACACAACTCAAATGACTTTGAGGGTTTAAAGTGTCATATTCATGAGGTAATTATAATGTTGAGGAGAACATGTGGACCTCTCAAAATTTTAATTTAATTTAGATAATTATTTAAATTTAGAAGATATGATTTTCAAAGGTTAATTTATTTAATTATCCAAAATAAAGTTTGTATTTATGGAAAAATTATCAGAGATCTCCTAAGGTCAGAGAAACACTTAGGCAAAATTTCATGACTTTTTAAATTAAATTTTTATTACTATTATTTAATTTTTTAATCNGATTTAATTATCCAAAATAAAGTTTGTATTTATGGAAAAATTATCAGAGGTCTCCTAAGGTTAGAGAAACACTTAGGCAAAATTTCATGACTTTTTAAATTAAATTTTTATTACTATTATTTAATTTTTTAATCAATTTCATTGATTAAATTAAATAGAAAATAATGTTTTAATTACTAAAAATATTTTAATATTTTAAATAGACTTCTCTAAATTCAAAAAACTCAGAAAACCAAGTTTTGTTTTATTGTGATTTTTAATTTATTTATTATAATTATCTTAATGGGAAAATATGAAAAATTCACTTTTANCATTTCATTGATTAAATTAAATAGAAAATAATATTTTAATTACTAAAAAATATTTTAATATTTTAAATAGACTTCTCTAAATTCAGAAAACTCAGAAAACCAAGCTTTGTTTTATTGTGATTTTTAATTTATTTATTATAATTATCTTAATGGGAAAATATGAAAAATTCACTTTTAGGCTTTTAAAATTTATATTTTAACTTAGAAAAATTAGGAAAAATATCCTAATGAATTCTAAGTGATCAGGGTATATTTTCACTCATTTTGAACCATTTTTTGTATTTTTGAAAATTTTGATTATTTTGATTATTTTTAATTCAAAATATATTTTAAAAATGAAAAAGTTTCACAAAAATGGATCTTATTTTTATTAAATTCCCTTAGTCACAAAGTACTCATAGAACTAATTTTCATAATTTTTCTAAGCTTATTTAATTTAATATAATTATTTTTATACAAAAATACAAGGTTTCCTTAAAAATCCATTTTAGTGCTTAGACTAAGTCAGATAATTTTGTTATTTGTAGAGTGAGTAAATATGATTTTTATGGACACTGAAGATGTGATTTTGTCAATTTTTAAGAAGTATATAATTTAAATAAATTAATATAAATTATATGCATTTAATTANGAGATGTGATTTTGTCAATTTTTAAGAAGTATATAATTTAAATAAATTAATATAAATTATATGCATTTAATTAAATATAGAAATTTTCAGGATAATTCAAAGCATCATGATATTTTTCCTAGACTTCTCTGACCATAAGAAACCTACTAAAATTATTCTCATAATTTTCTAAGTGATAATTTGATTTATATAATTAAAATAAGCAAAAAATGTCACTTTATCTTAAAAATTAGGGATAAAAGCATAGGGATGTCCTCTGACCTTGGAAAAATTAGAAGACATGGCATCTGTGATGGGGAATGAACCCGCAAAATTTAAAGTCATGGTGAGCAATATTTAATCATAATGAATTAAAATACTCCAGAGGATATTTAATTCATTTAAAATCAAAGAGTAAGAAAATAATTTTTATTTTTAGTCCACATTATTTTCCTCTGTTCACTATACAAGAGGGTATTTTTCTTTTATTTTTATGATTACTTAGAGAAATATATGGATTTTTGAAGTTTAGGCATTTAAAATAATTTAAAAAATCCCTATTTTTCTACTTATTCATGCAACGCCAGCTCAACCTACGGCGGCTCCGAACTCACACACGGCGCGCTCTCATTCGACGCCACCATCCACTTCAGCTGTTACGCGGCCCGCGGCTCATGCACCATCCACTTGTCCGACTTGATCTCCTCAGTTGGTCGAATAAACGCGCGATCGGACAGCTCTCCGTTATCGTCCCCAAGTGACTTAACCAAGATCTTAAGCTGTTCACACTAAAACCTTAAGATCTTTGTCTAGACGAAACCAAATCGCATGAGGTTTGTTTTTAAACCTTCTTCTACTTAAGAAAAACAGATCAATATGGTTAATCAAGTATGAAATCAAGTCATACAAATAGAGAATCAAAATAAGCTCGGATTAAAGTTTTGGTTCAATACCTTTATCTGAGAGGGGAGGCCTCAATCAGATAGTTGTGGTAGCTTTGATTGAACCTAATGAACCTCTGAATGAAGTCTCAAGCCTTAGTTAATTGTCTATGTATGAATTCGATTAAGCTTGATTTCAGGTGTTGGTAGAAAGCTAGGTTAGAGGATGTTTGAGAGGGGGCTTTTGTGGGGAATCAACTTCTTTCACTGTGGGGATGGCGTGTGCANGCTGTTACGCGGCCCGTGGCTCATGCACCATCCACTTGTCCGACTTGATCTCCTTAGTTGGTTGGATTCACGAGCGATCGGACAGCTCTCTGTTATCGTCCCCAAGTGACTTAACTCGTAAGCTGTTCACACTAAAACCTTAAGCTCTTTGTCTAGACTAAACCAAATCGCACGAGGTTTGTTTTTAAACCATCTTCTACTTAAGACAAACACATCTATATGGTTAATCAAGTATGAAATCAAGTCATACAAATGGAGAATCAAAATAAGCTCGGATTAGGGTTTTGGTTCAATACCTTTATCTGAGAGGGGAGGCCTCAATCAGATAGTTGTGGTAGCTTTGATTGGACCTCATAAACCTCTAAATGAAGTCTCAAGCCTTGGTTAATTTTCTATGTATGAATTTGATTAAGCTCGATTTCAGGTGTTGGTAGAAAGTTAGGTTAGAGGATGTTTGAGAGGGGGCTTTTGTGGGGAATCAACTTCTTTCACTGTGGGGATGGTGTGTGTATAAATAAATTGAGTTTGGTTCATTATGGAGGTTTGGAGAAATCTATCCTGGTTTTTGAGCAAATTTCAATGAAGAAATTGGCTCTGTGGGGTGGCTATCAGTGGCTGAGAGCAAGGGGATTGCACTTGAGATGGTTTGGGGAAGCTCTGGAGAGATTTTGGCAGAGTTTCCTTAAGGTTCCAAGCATGCTCTTCCTTTTCTGTGGAGAGCTTTATTTAAATTCATGGTTGTCTGGTGGAGCTCAGGGCTTAGAGTTGGGTACTAAAGCTTGTTGAGGTGGAGGGAAGGAAAGATCTAATGGCCAATGGGAGTGAGTCAAGTCAGAGAAGTTCAATTTTGGGTTTTGGCCATTTGGGGCTCCCTTTGGCTGTTTCCAGTGGCTGTGGAGGTGGCTGGCCAGAGTATCATCACTTCTTGTCTCAGGGAGGCCAGGGAGTTGCTAATGATGGTTAACTCCTAAAGGTAAATGGTGATGAAGAAGATATTTCAAGTTTAGGCCAAATATGGGGTGAAATCCCTTAATTCAAGGGACCNGGAAGTTCAATTTTGGGTTTTGGCCATTTGGGGCTCCCTTTGGCTGTTTCCAGTGGTTGTGGAGGTGGCTGGCTAGAGCATCATCACTTCTTGTCTCAGGGAGGCCAGGGAGTTGCTAATGATGGTTAACTCCTAAGGGTAAATGGTGATGAAGAAGATATTTCAAGTTTAGGCCAAATATGGGGTGAAATCCCTTAATTCAAGGGACCATTGGTCCATAGCTCATCTTGGCTGGTCTAGGTGGGTTTAGCTTGGTCCAAAGGGTGTATTTGGTGTCTGTGGGGTCAATAATTTGGTGGCTTATACATGGTTAAGTCTATTTTTGTGCATGGGTTCAACTTGGGTCCAAATGGCTAAAAGTTGGCTTTGGGTTAGTCTAGCCATGATTTTGAGCCCAATTGATTGATCAATAATGTGTAGATGATTGAAATAAATATTTTGGTGAAGGATTGAGGTGATTTTAAGGTCAATTGAAAGAAAAATTTGAAGGATTTTGGGATTTTTGTCAATTTGGGCATGTTGGATTAGACCTTAGTCTAGGTTGAGATAAGTCCAAATTGATGGATGAAAGTGGTCTATAGAAATGTCATGACGAGTTTTCAACACAAATTGAGTGTCAATTTTGGCATTAGGGCACTCAATTTGGTGGAATTTGGAGACTTAGGCAATTTGGGGCAAATTTGGGGATTTTGGACTTGGGTTAAAATTAAGTAAAATTGTGGCTTGTCGAAGACTAATTAACAATTCAATTTGGTGTGTATGAATGTTATGAATATTAGGGCATAGGGCTAAAATTAGGTGAGATTAGGGCATAGGGCTAAAATTAGGGTTTTGATTTAGATCAAAATTGAGCTCAAAGCATGGGCCAATCAGTCTTGGATTTGGTTTGTGTTAGGCTATGGGCCAAAATTAGGTGAGATTATGACATAGGGCTAAAATTAGGGTTTTGATTTGGATCAAAATTGAGCTCAAAGCATGGGCCAATTAGGCTTGGATTTAGTTTGTATTTGTCATATGAAAGGTGAATTTGAGTTTATAATTGAAATTGAGGGAAATTTGGTCTAAATTGATAGACATTTTAAATTAATTTGGGGAAATTGGTCCTTAAAGGCAATTTGGGGGTTCTGGTCAAAATGGTCAAGTTGGTCAAATTGTGTTCAATTGGAGGGTCCAAATTGATTTTAGATATACTTGAGATGATTTTTAATGTTTTGAGAAAGTTTGGGGTGCCAAGAGTTTTTTTGTAATTTTGGCAAATTTTGGATATTTTGGTAATTTTAGAAATTTTTGTGGTTTTGGGCAATTTGTGTATTTTGAAATGGTTTGAAGTGATTTTTGAACAAATTTAGGTATTTTGGGTGAAATTGGGATTTTTGGCCAAAGTTGGAATTTGGGGGTGTTTAGGTAATTTTGGCAGGTTTGGGGGTAGAAAGACCAAATTGGAAACTTTGGTAGAATTAGGGTGTCAAACACCCTACATGAACTATGGACCAATGAAATCCCCATTTAGGTCCTCTATGTACTGATCTTAGCTAAACTCTAGCCAAGGACTAGTGGGTCTAGGGGATCATCTACATGAGTCTCCCAAAATATTAAGAGAACAAAGTCAATAAATTAGGGTTTAGGGTTGTGAGTGGATATAGGTGATAGTGAGTGTAGTCAGTGAACTAGCTCCAGAACAACACCCAGAGTCACCCTAAGTTCAAACAGTCCGATGGGGACTCCTCTTGAAATCCTCCATATTGACCCCTCCTACTAAGTGCTTGAGGTTAGGACCATTATGTGGAATTTCAAGAACCCAAAATTGAGGTAAACAAATAAACCCTCAATAGGTGTGGTGTGCTGGGCAAAGCACACCGCACGTATTGGCATTGACTGACAAGATCAACAAAACCAACACATACTCCTAAGTCAACAGACTTAGAAAAGAGTGTAAAATTGAGTGCTAGTTATTTTTGTTGGGGAGTATAGCAGGTGAATATATGATCAAAATCAAGGAGTAGAAACTCATACTGGGTATCAAAGAGTATGTTTCAAATTATCAAGTTTCAGGTGTTTACAAAGGATGGGAATCAGTATATAAGTGCTGACCCCAAGATGGGAATTGAAACTTAGGTATCAATCCCGAAAGTGAGAGTCAAAATTTAGGTACCGACCTCAAAAGACAGAAATTAGAATTTAGGTACTGATCCCCAAATGATGATTGAAAGTTAGGGTTCAATCTCAGAAAGAGAATCAGAATTTAGGTACAGACTTCAAAGAGAGGGAATTAAAATTTAGGTACTAATCCCAAAAATTAGGAATCAAAATTTAGTTACTGACCCCGAGATGAGAGTTGAGATTTAGGTATCAATCTATGAAAGAGAGTCAGAATTTAGGGACCAACCTCGAAAAGAGGGAATCATAAGTTAGGGACTGATTCCAAAATGAGAGTTAAAATTTAAGAATCAATCTCAAAAAGAGGATCGGAAGTTAGGGACGGACCTCAAAAAGAGGGAATCAGAAGTTAGGGACTGATTCCAAAATGAGAATTGAAATTTAAGTATCAATCTCAAAAACATGACCAAAAGTTAGGGACCTAATTCAAAAGTAGGGAATCAAAAGTTAGGGACTGATTCCAAAATGAGAATTGAAATTTAAGTATCAATCTCAGAAAGAGGATCGAAAGTTAGAGACCGACCTCGAAAGGAGGGAATCAGAAGTTAAGGACTGATTCCAAAATGAGAATTAAAATTTAAGTATCAATCTCATAAAGAGGATCAATGTTAGGGACAAACCTCGAAAGGAGGGAATCAAAAGTTAGGGTTGATTCTGAAATGAGAATTGAAATTTAAGGACAAAGCTTAGAAAAAGAATCAAAATTTAGGGACCGACCTCAAAAGGAGGGAATCAGAAATTGGGGACTGATTCCAAAATGAGAATTGAAATTTAATGATCAATCTCAAAAAGAGAATCCGAAGTTAGGGACCGACCTCGAAAGAAGGGAATCAGAAGTTAGGGACTGATTCCAAAATGAGAATTAAAATTTAAGAATCATTCACAGAAAGAGGATCGAAAGTTAGGGACTAACCTCAAAAGGAGGGAATCAGAAGTTAGGTATTGATTCCAAAATGAGAGATCAAATTTAAGGATCAATCTCAAAAAGAGAATCGGAAGTTAGGGACCGACCTCGAAAGGAGGTGATAAGAAGTTAGGGACTGATACAAAAATGAGAGTTGAAATTTAGTAGATAATTTGTGGTGTTGAATCCATAGATATGTGTCATGTGATAATGCTAACATTGGTGAGGAATATATGTGAAATTTTGTGAGATTTATTGCTAGCATGGACGGTCGAGCTGCGCGAGCAAAAAGTAAGAGACGTCGAAATCGAGAGAAGCAACTCAACAGATTTATTTTCATTTTTCTTGTTATTTTTATCACATTTATATTTCTAAATATGTTTTTTAAAATTTAATTTTTGTTGGTTGATTGATTTTCAAAAGAGTGTTTTATGACTTAATTATTAAGTTTTTATTGTTTTGTTCTTTGTTCTTTGTAGTTCAAAACCAACGTATGGTTCTATGGCTCTTTATCCATCGCACAAAAGGGCAATTGAACCAATAGATAAAATTCTGAAAGAGATTTCATTAATCTGCTTCAACATGTGTTACAGATTGAGTACATGCCAAAGCCTCAAAAGTTACAATATGTTGAATGCATCAAGGTACATCTGAAAATGTCTCATGCTGGTTGCATATCACAAACGAAGCATATCTGGTATATATATCATCATAGCTGTTGTGTCAAAATGTAGTATAAAAGGTATCCCCTAAATGTCCATCTATGGTGGGGTGAGCTCCTGATCGAGCTGACCTACTAAACCAAGCTCCAGGACAAGAGTTCTCTTTGCATGTTCTTTGAGGTACAACCCTCTCATAGATCTTAAGTCAGTAGCTCTTCCAACTCTGGATCTGCCTGAAATCCATATGGCATTTTGTTTTCATCCATTCTTCAAAAATTTACAGACACCTTGCGGTGTCGTACCCCTGGAATGTAATGTTTGGTGATGTCTGCTCCATTTTCTTTAAGAACCAGCACTGAACCCACTGGTAGTGGAATCTCAACGGATCCTTTGAACTCACCGGGACCAATGACATCTATTTCTTTTTCGAATAAAATATTGCTTTTGCTCTTGAAGAAGACTGTGCAAAAAGGTCTCACAAAATCATGATGGTTTATATGTGGGGGAATGTAGTCGCCTTCATCGTATATATTGTGGATACAACTATTGGGAGTACAGTCAACTGGAAGTATGCTTCATCGGACCATTCACTTGATCATCCATTTTATCATGAGAGGTAGCGGGTCCACCCCTTAGTATCTCAAAATTCCCGGGGGATTTCCTTGTCTGTTCTGGGTGAAATTGTAATAGCAACCACATTATATGGTGGTTCTACCATTTCCACGCATCCATTTTTATGGCTCAGAATAGGTTCTTTCCATCAGAAGGCCTACTCGACCCCTGTATCTTAGATCAAAGATGTAGTTGAGAATACTTCTTTTGTCGTTTTTGGAGAAGACCCTGATATACAGTTCCAAGCCATCCAGTATATTAATGAACCTTCCTTGAACTTCTTCATAAAATTCAAATTCCTTTTTGTTCACTTTACTCATTCTGTAGTAATCTGCCATGGTGATGATTGGCGGCTGTTGAGAACGCTCCCTCATTTCATTATTGGTAGGAATCCAGGCTGGTGTTGTCTTTGTATCCAGCGGGATATATGGCTTCCCCATTGGGTGATCGACGACCTGAAATCTATCATCGGTGGAAGTGTACTCCTCCGGAGTATTGTAGTGTTCTAGGTGGAGAACATTACAGTCTGGGCATTCCACAAATGCCCCTATAGTTGGTGTACATATGGGAATGTCGACGTTGTATGTTGGGTAACCCGCACAATGATCATCCAAAACTGCTGGTATCTTCGGCTCTGTAGCAAACCCGGACTCATCCTCTGTGAGAGGCAGGATGGAGGAAGTCTCTCTCATATCTGGATCGTAGATTTTCCCCTCAGGAATAGGGGTAAGAAAATTTTCTAACTCCTGTTGGCGTCTTCTTTCTTCACGCAGTAAAGCTCTATGTTTTCGGTGGTTGGAGTTTCTGCATTGACTTCTTTCCAGCGGTGCATCCGGTAGTCTTTCATCATTAGCGTGACTAGGCCTCCAATTGGGGCAGTTATCATAGACGACAGGTGACTAGTCCCCTCCATCGGATCTTACTGTATTATCACATTTTCCCCTTTAGTAAGGAATTCTCCCGAGTGTTGATCTTTAACAGTGATGGTAGCCCTTCTTTTTCTCGACGGCTAACCACGTCCATCAGGGGATCGTCATAGTCCATGTCAACTTGACTGAAGTCCATGTCGAAGTCTATGATGCCACCCTGCAGTGCCCTTTCCTCGTTAAGTGTGAGGTTCCAACCATCTTTAAAAGCAAAAATTAGCTTTTTTCCTAGCATTTTCTCTACAGACAACAGAAAAAATATCAATGTGCTGAAGTTTAGCAGGAACAAGAACAAAATGAAGTGTTTATTTGAGAAAATTTTATGTTATATTGGTGAAAAAATCATTTATTTATGTTTGTATACTTTTGTTTAACTTAGTAAAGTATTAAACTTTTAAGGTAGAAAAGAGAAAATTAAATTTTGTAGCTTCAAAAGTTTTCATTTTATTGAGGTTAATGTTATTACAAAATTTTAGACCCGGTCACAGATGTTTGACCAAATAAATAACCTCAGAACAATAAAAATTTCAAAAAGGCAATTCTAAGCAACGTCCAGTTGCATAGTATGTTTTCAAGTATCGTCTGTTGATCGGCAACATGGGTCGTAGGCTCCTCCTGTGTAGACTTTTTCTATGACAAATGGTCCTTCCCANTATTAGTTTTCAACCATTTGTTTGGTTGAGGAGAAAAAGTATGAATAACTAATTTTTATTTATTTGTTTTGTTTGAAGGAATAACCAATTAATTGAAGAATGAAAACTTTATGTTAATCATGTTTTTATCTTCAGGTGTAGTGTTAGACTTCTCTTTTTAAAGGGCATTTACATACAGACAACACAGTTCTTATGGACTTACATATCTAACACATACATTTTAATTTTTTTATGATTAATTGTTTGAAGTGAATCCTAATTTGAGATGTCTAAATAATTTTTGATGAACCAAGAATATTAAAATATGATAAATTTTTGTAAATTAATTGTTCATCACTCTATTTTGTGCCAAAAATTTCAATATTTTTTTTGGTTAATATTGTTTTTTGTTATTGCCCTTGAGTTAATGCAGTCGTGTAATCTTTAATTCATGTGGCAAGTTTTCATCAAGAAGCTTTCTTTGTGTGATCAGGAGAAAGCCTTTTAGATTTTTTTGTCTATCCCTATTTTGTTCTTTGTTTTTTATGTCTATTCACATACACATTCTGAATCAGTTTCTTAGCTTCATCTTAGAATTAGAAGCCATTCATAATCAATCATGATGTAAAATATTTCTCTCCTTGCATTTTGGCAGGAGGGTGAAACTTCTATAACCGGAAGGATGTTCGAAGATAACAACAAAGGGTCTGGAATCAGTATTACTGTCATGGAATGATTTGCAGAGCCTCACTATAATCTATTGCAATGGTATAAGAGAAGACAAGGTTAGTCCAGCCCTTTCAGGTCATTTCTCCATCCCCAAAGAGTTCAAGTGACGATTAGACTCAAAATATGTTCTTTCCATGACTTCAACGGTAGCTATATATGTGTTATAAATGTAAATATCAAATTTTTAAGTGTTATATATATATGTATATACGTAAGAATTGAGCGGTATGTATGTAAATAGTCAACGTATATTTTAGTAGTATTTTGTAAATCCAAATTCAGTAAAAGTTAAGCTAAAGCATGAAATCTATTGAGCATGGCAAATGTTAAATTTTATTATATTTTGATGAATTATTTAGGCGGATGTTTCAAGATTTAAGATATGAAGGCAAGAGATATCATTATTTAGCAGCTAGTGCAATATGGTTTTTCCTAGTTGTTAAAGTAATAACTCTCTCGAGTCATTATGGATTCAAAACAAATTTTAACATATCACTTGGCCAAAATGATAAATAAATTAAGAACAAAGTAAAACTATTATTTTAATGATTAAAAATTTATTCTAAATATAACCAAATATCATACACATACTACTAATTCATCACATAATAAGGGTATAAATGATCTAATCAGAGTGCATAAAGAAAACATTACAATTCAACATCTTATAATAAAACAAATTCATAGAAAATGAGTTTGCAACTAATAGAAGACAATGTAAAATGAAACACTTGACTTTTTTTCTAAGAAAAGAAGTGAAAACTCATCCTCAAGTGATCTTCAAATGTTCCTTGTACTCATAACAATATTTCTTTACAAAATTCTCTCAAATCTCTCTAATATACTGCAGAAAAATGTAAACCCTAGATCTCAACTCTTGTTTTCTGCACCCTTAGACTTTCTCTAAGCCTTCAACACTGATCATCCTCTCGTCTTAACTACTTTCCCGACTCCTTAACTCCCAAATTCGTGCATAATCAACTGTAGAAACCGTCTCGAACAGTTTTGGCGCCAAGGCGCCGCTGGACTGGCACCCAGGCGCCGCTGGACTAGCGCCAAGGCGCCACTCTCTCTGTTTGCATGGATAATAACTGGCGCCCTAGGCGCCAAGACCCCATTGTCTCTGTTAGTTGGATATGACCAACACCTAGGCGTTGTTGGACTGGCGCTAAGGCCCCAGAGTAGAGCGTCTTGCGCCTAGGCGCTAGTGTGCTGAAAGCACCTTGTTCCCCATGTGCTCTGTTTTGTCTTTGTTTCACTCAATTTCCGCTCCAATCATCCTACATGTTACACCTGCAATAAAAACAAAAAAAATATTTTTTTATAAAGTGTAATTTCATCAAAAATAATTGTTAAAATGTAAATAAAGTTGAGCATGTTACAAGACATATCACATATCACTAAATATAGGTCATCCAGAAAATCCCCAAAACCATATCCCCGAAAAGAAGAGAGGAACTTGGTTGCTTTCATTAGGATTTCACATGTGACACCAACCAACAACGACTGACAGACCATCCAGAAGAACCCTTAAGTTCAAACATCTCATTATTGATCTCTTAAACACACCAAAAGAAAAACAAGTGAAATACAAATGGAAAAAAATACACTTACAAATACCGCAAAATGTTCAAACAATCAATATAAAATGTAAAGTCCTAATAATTTTGAATAAAAGAAATAAAGTACAACTAGTATTAAATACAGAAGAAATACTCCAATCACCCTCTTATTATCGAATTTGTAATTTGTTTCATCAACACTGTCATCTCCTAAGCACCTTCCCCATCTTTAGTATAAGCGGTGGAAGCATTATTCTCAAGCTTGTCATAGGCATATACATGCTCATGATTTTTGTTCGTCCTACAGAAGTTGATGTTGTTGCAAGAAGTATGCCGCTGAATGTAATTGTTGAGAGTTATCGTGACAATCACAATCTGCACACAACCACCACACAACCACACAACCCGAGGCACACACACATCACAATCCAGACCCAACACACACACGCACTAGACAGCAGCAATCTAGCTACATATTCATACACAACCAACAACCACCACACCACCCCAACTTACAACCACCACAACCCACAGCGCAAATTATAAGAAATATGCTCTGAATTCACACAGCCACAAGAGGCACAGACACCAACCCAAAGCCACACCCACCATCACCCCAACCACAGCCAGCATCCCAAATAATAACCACCACAACACTCAAGAACCAACAACCACATCCAACACCCCAATCAACACCCACTTACAATAGTCAGAACCACAATCACATAACCACAGCCAGCATCCCAAACAACAGCCACCACCAAAACCATGGAACCCATGTCCACATCAAAGCACAGCCAGTACCCCAACCACCCTCGTAGAACCCATAACCACATCACCACATAGCTAGCACCCCAACCACAGCCAGTGCCCCCTTACAACAGTCACCGCTACAACCACATAACCACAACCAGTATCCCAAACAACATCCTCCACCCAAACTACATTTTAATGAATTATTTAGCCGGATGTTTCAAGATTCAAGGTATGCAGGTAAGAGAGATCATTAAATATAATTACTCTTGTAAATGATGAGATTATAAAAAAACACATTTTTATGCATAAATAAAGTGACATATATGTAAAAAATAATTTTAGGTATTTGATATATAAATACATAAGAATTGAGTGGTACCTAAGTAGATCTCCCTAATTTATAAAGCTAATTAATTTGAATGAAATGTACATATTTCCATCAACCATCCATCACTACAAAATGGGCTCTTCGTGCAACTTGCAAGCCAAAAACTCCCAGCTAAAATCCACGAATGCTGACAACAGCAACGACCTTCTTTTGGCCGAAGACGACAGTCATAAGCCGAGGCAACACAACCACGGCGAGTCTTCGAGAGTGGATTAGAAGCGGCTGGCCTTAGAGATCATATGAAAAGGGTGGCTACCATAGGAAAGAGGCAGCAGGGGAGAGCAAGGCGCCTTGGCGGCTATGATGGCACGGGCAGTGGCGGCGACGGCAGAGGAACAGGAGTCATAGATGTGGGCTGCAATGTTTGGACGAAGGTTCCTTCGCAGCTGCCCGCATCTTTTCCAGCGAGCTTCGAGGGCTGAATACAGAAGATTAGTAACGGAGGGAAGGAGATTAATGGCGGAGAAGGAGACGAACGTTACGGGGGGCGCCGGCGTGACCAAGGGTAGAGACGGAGCGCTCCTTCCGACATTTCGTTGATTTCTACCGCTTCTACCGTAAAAAACCAAGTTTGGGTGCTTTATATGTAAATTCAAGTTTATTACCGATATCCAGCAAAGAAAATAAAGTGTCGCATACCGATTGAATTTATTATAAAGTCAGTGCAGTGTATAAATAATCAATCAAAATTTATATTACACTTTTCTCAATGTAAATGCATTGGTATAAATAAATATTTTCATCCATAAGTAAGGTGGCACTTTTATAAATTCCAGTTTAGGAAATGCATAGGAATTAAGTGATATGCTTGTAAATCTTCCTAAAATTNGTCCTTCTTTGTAGCACTTAATGCACAGATGTAGAGATGATGGAACCATGTTGTGTTTGTAAATCCACGATCGACCAAGTAGAGCATTAAAAAAGGTCTCGACATTGATGATATGGAACTTAGCGGTTGTTACTACTTCTCCAACCATCATAAGAAATGTAATTGATCCAAGGGCTCTCTCTCCCTTTTGGTTGAATCCTCTTAGCTTCATTTTATCGTTTGTAAGCTCTTGAGCTTCAATGTCCAAATAGGCTAGTGTCTGTAGACTCATCAAGTTGAGGGTTGCTCCAGGATCTACCAAAACTCTTGATAACACAAATCTGCAGATATTAACAAAGATATAGAGTGGATGATTATGGTCGGTGGTACCGAGCAGCAGGTCTTCATCTGTGAAGGTTACCCCAAACTGTTCTTTCAATGAGCAAACTTCATCTGAGGATCTGCTGGCCAACGGGGCTAAATAAATCTCTAGGTCAAACAAAGTTGTAACCAGAGACTCTCTCATCTCTTTTGATAGGATTAGAGCATCTTAGATGCTTAATCTAGTCGGAAACTTCCTAAGTTGAGCTAACACGTTGTAATCCAATTTGTACGATCCTCCAATTTTCCCTTGATTATGTTGTTCTTCTAATGTTGGAGGTGGAGGTAGCTCTTCTCGAGTTACCATTTGCTTTCCTTTATCTGTCGGAGTTGTTCGCAGGGGTAATACTCTCCCGCTCCTCAAGTTCACTTCTATAACTTCTCCTTCTTGAGATACCATTGTCGATTCTTCTGGTGTTTCTTCTTTATCGAAAAGATCTAAGTTGATGGCAAGTGGTGCACCATGGTGCTCGAGGATCGGTTCCTCACTCTCAGCACTATTGTAAGAGGTNGGAAGGCTACTTTGAATTCGTACGCCTCTGCGATGATCTGATTCCGGATCTCCTCTTCCTTTCTTTCCTTCTCCTCAAGATGAATTGCGTTATGCCTGTGTGCAGGATCAACAGATAAAAAGTGCTATGTGGAATATAATTTTAACACTGGAGATCTGGAATAAGTTTATATTAATTAGATATGATATGAAGATTAATACGTGAAAAACAATTTTAGCATCCAAGAAACATAACAAGCAACAACAACAACAACAACAAAACCTTTAGCCTATTAAGTGGGTCGGCTACATGAATCATTTTTCTCCATTGCGTCCTATTTAGTGTCATATTTTCATTTAATTCTAATAATTTAAGATATTTTTTTTATAAAATCTACCCAAGTCTTCCTGGGTTTACCTAGTCCTTTCTTAAGATAAGTCGAATCTAGAACATCTACTCTTCTAATCGGATCATCATATGGTTGACGCTTAATGTGACCAAATCATCTAAGACGACTCCCCCTAATTTTGTCTGTCACTAGATGTACACCAACCCTATCTAGGATATATTCATTTCGTATTTTGTCTCTTAAGTGTAAAGCCACTCATCCACCTAATCATTCACATCTCCACAACACTTAACTTAGTTTTATGCTTCTCTTTTAAAGGCCGGCATTCGCCGCCATAGAGCATTATGGGTTTCACCACCATTTTATAAAATTTTCCTTTTAGTCTAAGCAGCACTTCGATATCACACAATAGGTCCGAAGCATTCCTCCACTTCAACCAACCAAATTGAGTTATACTAATAACATTGCCATCAATACACCATCGTTTTGAACAATAGACCCGATATATCTAAAGCATTCACACCTTTTAATAATTTGATCACCCATAGCTACATTTCAAACAACTATAGAACATAAATTTTGAAAGCAGAGACTTCACTAGTAAAACATGTATTTTATGCTCTAATTGTGAAATACTAAAATAGATGGCAAATATAGTCAACATACAAGGTAATAGAATAAAAATGGCTAAACTTTGGGTCAAATTACTCTTATCAAAATTTTGGTTAGAAAGGATATCATGTTAAGGAAGGTGGAGCCTAGTGCTCTACTCTGTTTGGGCAGGTCTTGCAGTTATAGAATGTTTTTAACATATTTAAATACATTTCTTTTCTAGGGTTTACAAATTAAGGAAAGGAGCCTTAATTCCTTCCTTTAATAATTCCTTTTCCAGAAATTAATCTCCCGTCATTGCTTCTGGATTCGCGAATCAGAGATCTTAGCTTCCTTATGTGGGCCGAAGAAAGGACAAGATGTATTAACACTTCTAGTATATAGCAGGTAGCCAGAAAGCTTTGCTAATTACCTTCTTACGTTTTTGGCTTACGGGTGAGGAAGAAAGAAAATTGCAACTTTGTTATTTCCCGTTTCTTCTTCTTCTCGTGTAGCTCTTAGTTAGAGAGGGAGAGAGAGCAGGTGAGGAGAGAGAGAGAGCTAGAGTCCAATATAGTTTTCTTGTAACCGTCGAGGCGATCGACATGTGTAATCCTCAAAATAATAAAATTCTCTACAGTTCTGTGGACGTAGGCAATTTATCAAACCACGTAAATCTGTGTATTTCTGTGTTTTCTGTTTTGTAAATTTCTCATTTCAATTTTTTACTTTATTGTCATCATTTTTTTCACAAAAATTGGTTTCAAAGAAATTTGATGACACAGATTTTAGTTACTGGAGGATGCATATAGAGGACTACCTCTATAGGAAGAACATTCATCTTCCATTACTAAGAAAGCGACTAGAGAAGATGGATGAAGCTGATTGGAATTTGTTGGATCGTCAGGTTCTAGATGTTGTTCGATTAACCCTGTCAAGATCCGTTGCCCACAACATCATCAAGGAAATGACTATTACAGATCTCATGACAGTTTTATCAGGTATGTATGAAAAATCATCGGCAAATAACAAGTTATTTCTGGTGAAAAAGTTATTCAATTTGAAGATGAGGATGGTACATCTGTTGCGCAACATCTGAATGACTTTAATACTATCACAAATCAATTATCGTTTCTGGAAATTCAATTTGATGATGAGATACGTGCACTGATATTGTTGGTTTTTTGCAAAATAGTTGGGAAACCATGGGAATGGTCGTTAGCAATTATATGATGAGATACGTGCACTGATATTGTTGGCTTCATTGCAAAATAGCTGGGAAGCCATGAGGATGGTCGTTAGCAATTATGCAGGAAAATCCAATCTGAAATATAATGATATTTGTGATTTGATTTTGGCTGAGGAGGTATGCAGGAGAGATTCTGGTGAGACTTCGAGTTCAGCACTAAATGTTGATTCCAGAGGGAGATCACAGGGCAGGGGCTCAAACAGAGGAAGATCAAAATCAAAGCACGGAGGCAAGGGCAAATCAAAGTCTATTCAGCATGCAACTTGCTGGAATTGTGGCAAAGCTGGACACATAAAGAAGAACTGCAAAAATTCCAAAAGGACAGGGAACGTCAGTGCTAATGTTGTAACTGAAGAAGTGCAGTATGAACTATTGCTGGCAGTTCAAAGTTCTATTGATGACTGGATACTAGATTCAGGGGCTTTCTTCCATACATCTTCTCATTGGGAGTTGATGCGGAATTATGTTATATGTGACTTTGAGAAGGTATATTTGGTAGATGAAGAGCCTTTGAATGTGGTGGGGATGAAAGAAGTTGACTTAACACTCTCCAACAAGAGCAAATGGACTTTGCAAAAGGTCAGACACATTCTTGAGTTGAAGAAAAACCTCATTTCTGTTGGGCAGCTCGATGAGGGTGGTCATTTAGTAGTGTTCTCAGATAATACCTGGAAGATTACCAAAGGAGCCTTAGTACTGGCTCGGGGAAGAAAACTGACACGCTATATATGGCTACAAGTTTACTCAACACTGTTGTTACTACAGTTGCAGAGAGCACAACAGATTTGTGGCATTGCAAGCTTGGACACATGAGTCTGAGGGTTTTGAAATAAATTCAATCCAGAGGCAAGCTACCAAAGCTGAAGCAGTTAATCTCAGCATGTGTGAGAATTGCATTATAAGGAAGCAGAAGAATGTCAGTTTCCTAAAAAAAGACAGAGCGTCAAATGCAGGAAAACTGGATTGTACATATAGATGTGTGAGGACCTTCTCCAGCGACATCTCTTGGAGGCTCTCGTTACTATGCTACATTTATTTATGACCACAGTAGAAAGGTAAGGTTTGATAATCTATCAGAGGTCACAGTACAAAGAAGTGATAGAAGTGATGAGGAGAGTGGGTCCGGGGCATCCATTTATATTGTTTTGCGTCAGCTTCAGAGCCGTCCACCCCTACAGCTACAGTTCGCGGGTCAATCAGGAATAAATGTTCCCCTCAGCGTTACTCATCGAACTTAAACTACATTCTGCTGGCAGATGGTGGAGAACCACAGAGTTATAAAGAAATTTTGCATGGTGAAAATTCAAGCAAGTGGGAGCTGGTCATGAATGAGGAGATGGATTTCCTGCCATCAGGGAAGAAGACTTTGCACAACAAGTGGTGTACCGGGTGAAGACTGAGCATGTTGATAGTAAGAGGTACAAGACTAGACTATTTGAAAAGGGGTTGCAGCAAAGACAGGATATTGCCCATGCAGTGGGAGCTGAAAGCAAAAACATAAGTAACCCAGGAAAGAGCTTGGAGTTACAAAGTTATGTTGACGTTGATATGTTGACTAAAAGTGTTACTCTTGAGAAATTGAGATTGTGCTCAACTTCATTTGGTCTTCTAGCTTGAAGACAGGGGATTTGAGTTGCAGAGGTAGAAGAAAAAATGATGCAGCCAGTCGATGGTGCAGCTAGTGGATTATGCAACTAGTGTTCCAATCTCCAAGCGGGAGAATTGTTAAGAAAGATGGAGTCCGGTCCTCTACTCCGTTTGGGCATGTCTTACATTTATAGAATGTATTTAATATATTTAAATACATTTTTTTTCCTTGGCTTCACAAATTAAGGAAAGGAGCCTTGATATCTTCCTTTAATAATACCTTTTCCCGAAATTAATCTCTCACCATTGCTTTTGAATTCGCGAATCAGAGATCTTAGCTTCCTTATGTGGGCCGAAGAAAGGAAAACAGGTGTTAACGCTTCTAGTATATAGCAGGTAGCCAAAAAACTTTGCTAATTATCTTCTTATGTTTTTGGCTTACGTGTGAGAAAGAAAGAAATTGCAAGTTTGCTATTTCCCGTTTCTTCTTCTTCTTCTCGTATGGCTCTCGGTTAGAGAGGGAGAGAGAAGGTGAGGAGAGACAAAGAGGTAGAGTCCAATACAGTTTTTTTGTAATTGTCGAGACGATCAACGAGTGTAATCCTCAAAGTATAAAATATTCTGCAGTTCTGTGGACGTAGGTAATTTGTCAAATTACGTAAATCTGTATTTTTGTGTTTTCTGTTTTGTAAATTTTTCATTCAAATTTTTAACTTTATTGCCGTCGTTTTTTCACAACATATCAAAGCCTTGGATCGGCTTTAAGGTGAGTGTAATACATATATAATTAATATTACACTTATCTCAAAGTGGATTTAAGGGCTTTGAAACTACCCTGGCCACTTCCTGGTTAGGGGTTAGGATATTCTTAAATAAATATTTTGTGTAAAAATGAATCATGAGACATGCCTTAAATAAAATTCAATGATAAATTACAGTAGTTTGTTAAACAGCTTCCTTTTATTATTTCTAATGAGACAAATGCAGGTCTCATCGAAATAAATTCAATGGTAAAATACAACGATACTTCGCTTCTAAAGAGAACAGCATAGTGCGCGATTGTGGGAGTTGGGATAAATTGAATGTTGACAATGTAAGATACAGCTCCACTAGATGGAGAGATAATAAAGGTGCTGCGGGAAGTTCATTGTATTTAAAGGTGCTGCTGCAAGTTTATTATATTTTGCAGAGCACTTTAGATATTTCATTAAATATGATAAAAATTATGATGAATTTGATAATTTCAATACTAAGAAAATATAGAAGAGAACCAAAATCATTTCTTTGAAATTGTTGAAGCCAATAAGCTTCATTTCTGGCAATAAAGTCATAATTATCTCTAGTAATGATATAAATAGACATGTGGAAAAAGCATTGCCAACTGTTAAAATGACGTGTAAATAGAGCATAATTGCCTCATTTGCAAAGTTTTGGCAGCCCTTCCAATTAATAATTGGGGTTTCAAAATTGATATCTATCGTATGTCATTTTAACCTTAATATTCTAGTGTTCGGGTCATTGAGAAGATCCACATATCTGACCAAAAATTAGGACTAATTTTGTTGGATATAAATTTGTCTGTACTGATATTAGGACCCTATTTGTATGACTCCAATGTGCAAGAAGAGCGAAAAAGAAAATAGAGAAGAAGAGATGAATGGAGCACTAGTGTCTCGAAAATTCGCTATAATAAATTTAAGTACCAAGTTTCTCTCCTAAAGTGGGCTCCGGACTATGCACCTATAAGATTTAGGCACTATAAAAGTGGCTACACCAAGACCCTAATATATAAAGGTTCATAATTGAAATCTTAAGAACAAGTGGACGACAAATAGAAAATATTATGAGTCTTTGTGAATAGCTTTTTAGTCAAGTAGAAAAAAGTCATCAATTTATGAGTCATGTTATTCATCTCATAACAAAATTATGATCACACGAATTTAAGCTTTAGAAATAATCTATATGCATGCGGATTGAAGTTTTTGATTGTTAGATGAATTTTATAATAGCCTTTAAATTGCAATCTATGTGTTGTTGTTTTATTGGCTCTTTCTTAATTATTCTCTTTAAAGAGATCTTGCTAAAACTATATATATCCCTCTTCTGTTTTGTGTAAAATAAAACTCTCTACTTGTAATCTCTTATTTGATAGAGTGAAGTATCATTCTCTGGCCGTAGTTTTTTTCATCTTGGGTTTTTCACGTAAAATTTGTATGTTCTTTCTTTTCTTTATTTTATTATTTATTGCATCAATTTAGTATCAATTTATAATAAGTGGTGTTAGAGTTATGTTTTGATTTCGACGATGCAATAATAAAGTATGAAATCCCTCTTAGATCGCAACAACAGATGTTTTTTTTTTTTTTGCAGGTTATGATGTGAGTTGTCTTAACACGGATGGATCTAGATGATGCACTGCTTGCTCATAGTGGATGTTAGAGGAGAAGCAGCATAAAGAGCGAGAGGCTCTCTCTGAAGTTCATCTTCATTTATCAAATAGTATTCTATAGAATGTTTTGAAGGAGAAGACCGTTTTTGTATTGTTGCTCAAATTAGCGCAATTGTGAATAAAAGAAGTCTTACCAATAGGTTGCACTTAAAGTCGTGTTTACACTCTAGTAGAATGACAGAAGATGCATCAGTTATATACATCCTAAATGCCTTTAAGGAAATTATCACAAATTTGGAAGTCAAGAAAAGTTAATTATGCCAAAGAAGATTTAACATTAATCTTGTTGTGCTCACTGTCATTATCATATACAACGTTTAGAGATACCATCTTGTATGGGCGAGAGACGATTACTCTAGACAAAATATATGTTACTTTATTTTCTAAGGAGAAGATGAAGCAGCTCGCGGATAAACCTTTTGCTCAAGAAGAAGGCCTTGTCATTTGAGATAGAACTCAAGAGAGGAGTTTTAGTGATGATAGAAAGAGTTGATCAAAATCTAGAAATAAAGATATGAACTGTAATTACTGTAATAAAAAAGGGGCATCAAATTTGAATAAAAAATAACATTAAATCAAAAAGACAAACAATCAAATTATTCTGATGAAGTAGTATTGTTGTGAAGCAGTTATTAATGATAGTGAACTCCTGGTTGTTTTTTAATAGAGAACCTTATGATGCTTGGGTTCTCGATTCAACCTGCATGTTTTATATGTGTCTCAACAGAGATTGGTTTTCATTATATGAAACAGTGTCAAAGGGTACACTGTTAATAAGTAATCGTGCTATTTATAAGATAATCGATGCCAAAACTGTTAGAATCAAAATGTTTAACGGAGTCATCAGAACACTTGAAGATGTGAGACATGTCCCAAATCTTTAAAAAATCTAATTTGTTTAAGTACTCTTGATGTTAAGTGGAATAAGTACTTTGGTTAAGGTGGAGTTTTGAAGGTTGAAAAAGGTTCTCTTATTATGATGAAGGGACAGAAGAAGGTTGCTAGACTATATGTCTTGTAAGGCTTCACTATGGTAGGTAATGCGACAGCTATTGTTTTTCTAATTCAGAAGTTAAAGCAACCAGACTTTGCCATATGAGCCTTGGGATTATGGGTGAGAATGGGATAGCTAAACTCAGATGAAGGGGACCTAAATGGTTAGAATATTAACAAATTAAAGTTTTGTGAGCAATAAGTGTTTTGGAAATAGAAGAGAGTTAAGTTCAATACTAGTATTTACAATATCAAGGAAATTTAAAACTACATAAATTATAATCTCTATGGACCATCTATAGTACCATTTGAATGTGGTGTCAAATATATGTTGATGTTCATTGATGATTTCTCTAAAAAATTTTGGGGGTTCTTTTTCAAGCAGAAGAACAATATTTTTGCCATATTTGAGGAATGAAAGATCATGATCGGGAAACAAGCTTGAAAGTCGATCAAACGTCTTTGCACTGATAATGGGTTGAAGTTATGTTCAAGAAAACTATGAGAGACTTCATAGTCCAACACACACCTTAGTAAAATGGTGTGACAGAGTGCTTTAACATGACTATAATGTAGAAGCTATGTTGCATGCTCTCCAATGCCAAGCTATCTATTTTTAGGCTCAAACTACTTGTATAGTTTGTTACTTGGTGTATCGTTTACTTTCCATTACTATTGATATGAAACCCCATTGGAAATTTGGTAAGTAAACCTATAGATTACTCAAATTTAAGAATTTTTTATGGTCCCAAGTATGCTCGTACTAATAATGATAAATTAGAGCCTAAATCTATAAAGTGTATTTTTCTTGGTTATAAAACAATAGCTAAAGACTATAAGTTACGATGCTGAGAAACCAATAAAGTGATCATTAAAAGAGATGTTGTATTTAATGAGTTCGTCATGTTACATATAACATCTATTACAGAATCTAAAGATGGTGATCAAAAGAAAATGTGTAGCATATAAGTAGAGCTTCAAATTGATACATATACTTCCTCGAGTATAAGTTTTGAGTCACGTTCAAATAATCATGATGATATTACTTTCCCACCATCATGACAACAACCATCACAATATTCTATTGCCAAGAATAGAACATGAAGAGAAATTAAGCCACCTCAAAGGTATCGTATGACTGATTTGGTTGATTATGCTTTAAATGTAATTTAATGTATCAAAGGTGGTGAAAAATTTTCTAGCTTTAAAGAAGTTATGAATTCATTTGACTCTATAAGTGGATGATTGTTATACAAGAGGAGATTGAATTCATATATAAAAATAGAACTTAAAATTTGGCAAAAGTACCTCAAGGTAAGAAAGTTGGTCATTTATAAATGAATGTTTAAAAAGGAAGGTACACTAGGAGTTGGAGATGTCGATGTAAGGCTAGACTTCTTGTAATAGGATTCAGGCAAATTTCAGATGTAGACTCTACAAGTGTTTTCTCTCCGGTAGTCAGACATAATTCAATTCAAGCTTTACCTAGTATTGTGACTAAGCATGATCTTGAGCTTGAGCAGTTAGATGTAAAAGTTGAAATTTTTAATGGAAACTTGATGTGGACATCTATATGAAGCAACAAGAGGGTTTCTTGGTTACAGGAAAAGAAGACCATATTTATTTGTTAAAGAAATCTCTTTAAGTTCTGAAATCGTTTCCTTTACGGTGTTATAAAAAAATTGGCTCATTCATGACTGCTCATGCGTTTAAGAGAAATAGTTATGATAGTCATGTTTACATCAAAAAAATGATCAAGAATTATTTATTTACTTACTCTTATATGTCAATGATATATTAATAGCTATTAAGGATAAAGAAGATATCTAGATGTTAAAAGCTTAACTTTGCTGTGCATTTGAGATGAAAGATTTGAGACCTACAAAAAAATATTTGACATGAAATTCACATTGATGGAAATGTAGGTAATTTATTTTTAAGTCAAAAATGGTATATTGAGAAAATTTTATATATATTTAATATGCATAATGCCAAGACTACTAGTACTCCATCAAATGTACATTTCAGACTTGCATCAGCTCTGTGTTTATAATCCGATGATGAAATTGAATATATTTCTCGAGTTCCATATTTCTAGGGGGATCTCCCATGTATGTTATTGTATGTGCTTGTCCAAATTTATCATATGCTGTCAGAGTAGTTAATAGATATATGAGTAATCCGCGTAAAAAATATTGGAAAGTAGTTCAATGAATTATCATGTATCTATATGGAATAAACTATGCTTGTTTGCAGTTCAAGAGGACTACAAATAGAATCATTGGTTATTTTAATTCATATTTTACTGGAGATCTTGAGAGAAGGAGACCTTTTACAAGATAAGAGTTGTTGGTTATTGATACACCTAAAATATATAATATTTTTAGACACATTTTTATATCTATTTTTGAGATATTGCACTTTAATGGAAGATATTTTTATATTTTTCTTACAGATACAAGTAAAAATAGAAAAAATGCTTAGAGGAGTGAAAAAGGATCAAAATTATAGCAAAAAGGTGAAAAATTGTGCAATAGAGTTTTGGCGTCTAAGCGCCAGATTCAGCGCTTAAGCGCCGGTTAAACAGAGAAGGTCGCGCCTAAGCGCCCCGCGCTTAATCGTCAGTGGCAGTTACTAGACGAGTAAAATTGGCTTTCCCGAATTTCGAAGAGGTTTTTGAGGCACTCATTGGCCTAATAGGTGGTTGTAACCACCATGGATGAAAATTATCATGAAATGATGCGTTTCTTGGGCAAATACATTGAATCAAGACACATTTTGAAGAGATCCCAAGGAACCTCTTCGAAAACTATAAAAGAAAGAAGAGAGGACTTAGAAAAGAGTCCTAAAAATATTGGCAAGTTTTGAAAGTTCTTTTCTGAGGAAGTTAGTTTGGAGAGATTTTCAGGAATCACATTTTATTTACTTTATTCTTTTTGTTATTTTGTTTTGAGTGATTGTAAAAGAGAAGAGATTCAAAGAAACTTCAAGAGTTGGTGTGAAAACTTTAGATAAGTTTTTATCTTTTTGTTTTAGACTATTTTTTGTTTTAATCGAGACTTATTGTTGGTTTGACAATAATTTATTCTTTTAAACTAAAGTGTGGTTTTGTTTTCTCCATGGATTCTAAGTAGTTTTCTTTATCTTTCTTCTTAAAATGATAAGTATTAAGTTTTGGATGAAAGTTGTGGAGAGTATTGATCTTTAATGTTGGAAGAAGTTCTGATGTTTTAAATCCATGCACTTTATTTACTTTTTGATTTAGCTAATCCAAATGTTAAAATTTGTTGTGAGAACATGTAAGAACCGGGTTGGTATTGTCTCAGTCAACAAATTTGAAAGAATCACATGAGGTTGTATGAATGAGAATGCAGTACATATGATTGAGTGTAAATAAATAGGAAAATATTCATTAATAGGTGTAGAGTTAGAGGACTTTAAAGTGACAGGATAAAACCCCCAACTTGGTTTATTATTTTAGGTTCTG
The DNA here is from genome assembly GCA_002079205.1 of Phalaenopsis hybrid cultivar. Classification (NCBI taxonomy): domain Eukaryota; kingdom Viridiplantae; phylum Streptophyta; class Magnoliopsida; order Asparagales; family Orchidaceae; genus Phalaenopsis; species Phalaenopsis hybrid cultivar. Next base: position 85,080 of record JXCR01094814.1, read on the forward strand.
ATACAAGAATGTTAGCCCCCAGGTGGAGGGAGCCCTCAACTTGGTTTATTGTTTTAGGTTCTGATACGAGATGTTAGCCCCCAAGTGGAGGGAATTTGAGGGAACTCTAGAGTGAGCTAGTAATCTTACTGCCTAGCCGATCTTCAGAACTATTCAAACTTTAAATTAGTCAATGTTCTTTATAGCATCTGTCTTCAAAACTATTCAAACTTTAAACTCTAGAGTGAGAGCTAGTATCTTTCCTGCCTAGCGGTCTTTAGAACTATTCAAACTTTAAATTAACCAATGTTCTTTATAGCATCTCTAGTAAGGGTAAAGAATATTATTGCTCCTATTTGGCACAACACAATTTGCATACTTCCACAACAGAATTCCTATACTTATTACTGATTCATGATAAGAAGAAAGATATTTTCATATTAAGTACTTTTATTCTACAAAAACTTTAGTTATCTTTTTACTATTTCGTTAAAATATCAAAAATACCAAAAATATTTAAATTTTAAATCTCTGCAAAAATCGTTTTTAGTTTAAGTAATTATCTTTTTAAAAATAGAAAACCTTTCTAAAAAGTGCATATTGTATAACCTTCCATATGGGTTCGACATTCAGGTCTTAATCAAAAAGTCTTATATTACTTGATAACCATACATATATTTGCGTAGTATCCCAATATAAATATATATAAATTAAAAAGTTAAATTCTTATTTTTCTTCAGGATCAAGTTTTTGGTTTTGTTGCGAAATAAGAAAATATAAGTGAAAAATATCATCAGAACTATTGTTATATTGTGCATGAGCATTAGGTACAGAATCAAGTTTTTGGCACCGTTGTTGGGGATCGAACCCGGGTCACTAGCATGACAGGTGGGTATACTCACCACTATACTACAACTGAAAAAGAGTTATTAGCAATAATATATGCCTTTGATAAATTTAGATCATATTTGATTGGAACTCATTGTATAGTGCACACAGATCATTCTGCTATTAAGTATTTAATGAAAAAGAAGGATACTAAACTGAAACTTATTGATGGATTCTTCTTTTACAAGAATTTGATTTTGAAATAGTAGATCGGAAGGGAACTGAAAATCAAATTGTTGATCATTTGTCCAGGCTTGAATTAGAAAAACCATTATGTTTTGAAAAAGAAATTAATCAACATTTTCCAGATGAAAAATTGTCCGCTATAAATGAGTAACGTGTTCCGTGGTATGCTGACATTGTGAACTATATTGTTAGTGATCTTAAACCCTATGGAATGACATACCAACAAATGAGAAAATTTATTGAAGCTAAGTTTTATTTTTGGGATGACCTATATTTATATAAACAAGGAAAGGATCTGATCATTCGAAGATGTGTACCATTAGANCTAAAAGTAAATTAAGATCGAAGTGAAAAATTATCACAATTTTTTTAACATTTTCATGGCTCAACCAATTCAAATCACCATTTCACAAATCTAAGACAATGAGAAAGACAGAGAAAACTACTCAGAACTCATGGAGAAAATACAACAAAACTCAGAATTCATAAAGGAGAAAGGAAAAGAAAACTACTCAGATCTCATAGAGAAAACACAACAAAACTCGGAATTCATATATAAAATCAAAGTCATACAAACTACAACAAGTAAATAACTTATCTCTAGTTTCTCCCCAAGAACACTCCTCGAAGTTCCTCAGTTTTCGTAAGTTTACTTTTGAAGGTTTAGCAATTAGTTTAGTTAACTTAGTTCTTTTAACTATTTTATTTAACATTCACTTTAATACTTTAGATTCAAATTTAGTACTTTAGTTTTGTAGTTTAAATTGTGATTTACATTATAAATATAGCAATTTATCTATAAACATTTCCAACTTCCTTGTGGGATTGATATCTAAGACTTCATTAGAGCCCTTTATTACTTGAGTGATATGTATACTTGCGTTATTATTAAGGGATTTGATAATTTAAAGGTTTTACAAGATAGAATTATTTTCATCAAAGTCATCTTTGTTAGGGTTTACATTGCATATTTATTATTATTACTACAATATGTATTTTGTAATATTGAAAAACATTTGCAAATATAATACACTAAATCCGCCACTATCAAGTTTTTGGCGTCGTTGCCGGGGAAGTAACGGAAAACATTAATGAATTATTTTATAATTTAAATTATACTATTTTAAAAAAAATGTTTGTAGTTTAATTTTGAATATTTTCATGTTTTAGTGTGTTTGCTNAGACTTAGAAACATAGACACACAATCTCCAATACATAGACTTACAGATTCAAAAAAAAATAATGACTGAGGTTAATTTGATCTCCCTTCTACTCACATTTTCTCTCCTTACTTTCAATTTCTAACGGAAGAAACTACACTAACAAAGTGGGTGTACTATAAAACCTTGTATCATTATCACCCATGGACTAGAATTACTTCATGTGTTACCAATTTTAGGTTTACTTTAAGTCTAAGGCATACAAAATCTGGTAAATATAGTGTAGTTCATGCAGATGTTGTTCACTAAGTAAGTTCATGACCTTGCCCGGTGAAGATAAAGTCAGATAAAGGAAGTAATAGACTTTACATGGAGTGTCGCAAGTCCAAACCCTACATGATTCAAAGTAATGCTCAGCTCCTTTTAAGAACTAAGTCGTAACAGACTCGTCAACCTCCTAATATCAGAAATCATATACAAATCTATTCATGATGAAGGAAATACCTCACATCGTTAATTGAATCCACTCTTACACATCAAACACAGATCAAAGTCAAAAATCTCACTATTATCCAATCCAAAATAACAATAATCGCAATAAACAGATCATAAAGATAACCAAGGGTTGCCTCCCACAAAGCGCTTGACACAACATCGACAACCCGATGTATCCAAATTTTACTCTTGTTGCCCCAGCATTAGAATCTCATTCATTTTGTCTGTATACCACGGAATATGCCATTCAGTGATCTTGAATAAATCTTTCTCAGGAGTTCTTTTACTGATTTCATCATTCAATTTAGGTTCTTGTGATTGAGTCAAATTTGAAGATAAAAAGACTGGTAGTGTAGAAGAATTTTATAAATAAATAGGCCTTAAAATTGTATGGAGTACATTCATCTTAAGTTCACGAGATTTTTCAACAGATGGAATTAAAATTTTACTATTTTCGGTAACACCCATCATTTCACACCTCTTCTGAACATGCATACAGTCTTTTTTAAACAACATTTTCAACTCATCATGAAAACCTATTTTGATCTCATCTGTTGACTTACTCTCATAAATTTCTTGGAAATGGCCTTTACTTAGATAATCAATTTCATCGATCCAAAAACAATCGTCATCTTTTCTCTCAGCAGGATACTTCATAGCCTTAAGAACATCATAAGTGGCTTCGTGGTTATTAATATTCATAGTCAACTCTCCTTTTTGTGCATCTATCATAGCTTGTCCAGTAATAACAAAATGTATCGCCAAAATAATTAGATTTTCTTTATCTTCCTACATATCTAATACAATAAAGTCCATAGAAAAGATAAATTTATCAACTTTAACAGGCATGTCTTCTATAATCCCTTTTGGATAAATGAAAGATCGATCAGCTAACAGAAGGGTTACAATAGTGGGAGAAATATCGACTAAACCTAACATTCTAAATATTAATAGAGGCATCACATTAATGCTCGATCCTAAACCTCATAAAGCTTTTCCACATAATCTTTCTCCAATTGCACATGGAACTGTTAAGTTACAAGGATCTTTAAGCTTCTGAGGAAGTTTTTTCTGAAGTATAGCGCTGCACTGTTCACTTAGTGCAACTTTCTCGTAATCCCCAAACTTCCTTTTCTCATTTAATATCTCTTTCATAAACTTTGCATAACTTGGCATTTATTCCAAAGCTTCAGCAAAAAGAATATTTATTGTTAACTTCTTTAGTACTTCCATGAACTTTAAAAATTGTTTATCCAACNCAATATGGAAGCAGAAAAAATTACCTCTTCTCACTGCTTTATCTTCCATGTTCCTTTCCCATCAGTGAGAAAGTTGATCAAATTATTTAGAGGGTCTTCCATCGTACTAAAGAATTCATAGTGGCAGCTATAAGAGTCTGGGACTTCGTAAACGGTGTTGATGTGGGCAGCAGTAAATTCAACAGGAAATCCCCGTACTTGAACGATTCCATCTTAAGAATATAATACGTTGGCATAAAAATCCTTCACAACATTTGCATCAGCTTTATTGGTGTTATAACAAAAGTTTTCCCACCGCTCGGCAATAACTCGTTCAATTTCTCCTCCCGGACTCTCAAAAACTCGATCTTGTATACATTTCTTTCCGTTAAATATTGAAGTAAATCTTAATTGAGCTTTTGCATTGACGAAGAGAGAGTTGACAAACTCAATTCATCTCTTTTGACATGGAGCAATTTCAATATAGACAAATTATAGAAAAATTTCAAAATTTACTTCAAATATGCAAATAATGGCTTCCAATAGTAATTCTAAGAGTTCAATACTAAGATCCATGAATTTTTTCCCAAATTTTCTTCACATTCTCAACTTTTTCAGATCTGCTCAATGTGGAAGAAATCCATGGTGAAAATCAAATATTTTTAACTTGGAGTGAAGCTCTTACTTAGAGATCATCAAATCTGGTGTCAAAAAGCCTTGAAATCGCCTCCCAATCTAAGATTTCTCAAGCCCTAGGTTGAAAATATCGATTTTATAAGGAAAGGGATGATGAATAGTGGTGGTTGACTGGTCAAAATCACGGTTAAAGGTGTTTTTTCGCGAGCTCGCCATCGGCATGGTCGATGGCACCGTCGGCGCGCTCTATTGGAATTTTGAACCTGAGTCTCAGGGAAAATCCATTGTCGGCGGTGTCGAGGGCGTCGTTGGCGGGCTCTACTGATTTTGGTTCAAATTTCAGATTTTTGCGATTTTGATCAATTTCAAGCCTTAACGACATCTTTTCAATCATTATAGACATAATTTTAAGTGACTAAATTATGTACTTAGCACAAATAAACTTTCACAACACAAAACATCACATATATATATAAATTCCAAGGGGTACAATGTATGTTACATAACACACCTAATATTTGTATTTTCTCAACCTCAAAATATTAATTCAGAGTTGCAATCCAAGCCACAACACTCAAAACGCTAAAAACAAAACATCCTATGCTTAGTCTCAACTATATAGAGACCTACAAGCATAATTCTAAAGCAAAGTTCAAATTACATAGTTCAAATTAAAATACATAGATAGACAGATAGGTAGTAATATAAATCTACTATTCTTCAGATTCAGTACTATTACATAGATAGACATATAGGTAGTAATATAAATCTACTAATCCTCAGACTCGGTACTCGATTTATAGATAGAAAGATAGGTAGTAATATAAATCTACTAATCTTCAGACTCAGTACTCGATTCTCCTCTGAGATCACATTGCGCATGAATTAAGAGGTTGTAGAAGGGTCAGAATGGAAATTCTTCAATAGAATCCTCCTCATCAGTCGTATCAAACTATCTTCTAAATGTCCAAAGTAAGAGAAATGTTCTTTCATCAGATGATCGAAGAAATCAGAGATATTATTAATTGTATTCATGACATTTTGTACCTCATTCTCCAATTTCTTGATTCGGCACAGGATCACCAAAGACTTGTCAGGAATTAAGGGTTAAACTGGCAGTGAATTCTGAGATGATTGATCTACTATAATGGCCATGTCATTTTCATCTTCAAAAGCTAGGAATCTCTCAATTGGATCCAAAGGCTTCCAAGGTAGAAGTACTTTTTCCCAATTTTCGTAGGACACTTAGAACTGACTGCAAAGTGAGAAAATTGTGGAGGGGTTTCCAAGCCCATAAGTTGATCCATGAATGATCAGGCTAAAACCAACTTCACAATTATTGATCCAATATCGATCGGCAGTCCACTTTGGATGCAATAACTCAAAATAGCACTTTCTTTAGAAACTTTACCAATCTTCATTGTCGGTAACAGTTTTGCAGAAATGAAAAAAGTATCAGTGTTTCGAAATGAGATTTAGGAGTGTCGCAGAAAAACTAACATACTTGTTTTCTCTCATTTCCCGGTCTTCAATTTCGTCCATTAAATATTGATAAATTTCATTCATCTGGTTTCTCGTTGGGACGAAATTAAAATAATGGCAGACATGAACGTTCTTGATCATTTATAATTCATTGATTCGTGCAGGAGTGAAAGTGATCCATCTACCTCGTACATAAACGACTCTCTGGTTGATTCCATGTAAATTTGCATAGAATTCTTTCACCACAGGAACAACTACGGCGGCGGTAGTATAGCACAACACTTCCCATCTTCACCGCACTATCATCTCTTCAATTGTAATAGTGGGATTATTCAATCCACGATTTATGAATCCACGTTCCTTGATCAATCTTTTCTTCATCAATAACTTGTTGAAGATTCGCTATGCTTCCGCATTAATAAACTTTCACCAATTGAAAACTCGCATTATGGGATTATCAAGGGAATTAGACGCCATAGGAATGAAATTGCTGGAGTTTCACTTCATTTTTTGGGGGAAAATATGAACTAGGAATCGAATTTGGGAGTTTAAAAGGGTAACTCCCACCCAAAAACCGCCNTATCTTACCAGCATCTTCAAAATTATAATTAAATTATTTAATCACCCAATATATTTTATGCTCAAATTCTACTAGTAAGCAACAAGTTTTTCCAAAAATCAGTCTGTCAGGAGTCATTCCAATCGGAGTTTTATAAGCAGTCCTGTAATTGACACACCTAAAAAATGTGCAATTTTTCATATGCTTTTAATGCCTATATTTGGTAATTTTCAATGAAAATGCACTTTAAAGGAATGTATTTTGTATATATTTAGTTTTTGGTACAGAAAATAGAGTTTTGGAGAAAAAGAAGCAAAAAAGATGTATTTTAGAGAAAAAACGAGCAAGAAAGAAAATTTTATCCTAACACATTTTGATATGTCTCTCTATGCTTAATCTCTTTTACACTTATCACACATTTTTGAATGAAATTACACTTTAAGAAAGGTGTTTTTATGCTTATTTTGTAGTTCTATCTGTTAGGAATGCAACACAACTGAAACGGGGTAAAACTGAGCTAAAACGAAGCCAATTGAAGCAAAATGGTGGAGCTGGGTAGGGTGGGCGCCGACAGTGCTAGAGCCGGTGCTGGTAGCGCTGAAGAGCAGAAAAATGATGAGAAAATGGCGCTGACAGCGTGCAAAATGGCGTCGACAGCTCCCAGGACGGTCATGTTCTAGAAGGCTCCCAAGTGATTTAAACACCCCATGAAGCAATTCAATAAATGTAGATACTTGGATAAGGCTCATGAATGAAGAGACATGTCTTTTGGATGAATAGATTTGTCTCTTGGAGAAAAAGAGTGAATTTGTGTCTCTTTAAAAAAGAGGGCTTGACACATCTCATGGGAATGTGTGTGTGTGTGTGAGGGTGCGTGTGAGTGAGAAAATGTGGAGAATGTTTAGTGATCTTAAAATAGAAGTAGGAATGTAGATTTTAACCTTTTTTTGGTGAGAATGGTGAGGGGATTTTGAGAGAATTTGTAAGGGAATGTTCTAGCATTGCATGGATTGGTGGAAGACTTTGTGGGAGAGATTTCATCTTTCTTTCAAGGGAAAAAGGCTAAGTATTGTGTTCTTCATTATCTTAATTTTGTAAACACTTATCTAGTAGATTTACTTTGATGTAATGAAGTTTTTTCATTGTGTTTTCTTCGTTCTTTGTGATGTGTTTTGCTTACTCTTTCTTCTTCTTAAGAAATAGTGGCATGAGAGAATTATGTCATTATTTTAGTTTTACTTTTCTTTTTACAATGAGTAGGATTCATGTTTTGGATTTTGGGATGCATGCTTGTTGAAATTTTAAGTATAAATGTGATAGTTTTTACTTGCACTTCATTTACATTACAATAAAGGCCTGTGTAGTGTTAAAATTTGTTGTAATTGCATTAAAACCCGAGAGGGCGGTGTAATTCTCAACAAAGTGGAACCATATTCNTCCTTCACAATTTGGCTTTTCGTGTGCAATCTCTTGAAGGGATAACGTTGCAGCTCAACAACACAAACTTATACGCTATTTTTTTTGTGAACAAATCACTCCATACACATAATCAAATAAGCAAACACACAACAAGATTGCATTGGGTTACCTCCTAATAAGCTCTTAATTTAACATTCTCAACCTGATAGAGCTATGTTCTATTAATTTGGATCACTTGATTTAATTATTTTTTGAGTCTTTCTGTGTCACCTCATACATAAACATTGTTTATTAACTTTAAGAGTTTGAGAAGTTCTTACGACAATAAATTTTACTATCCCATAAGAATTTACTTTGACTACAATGAATAAACTTGACCACCTGGGCTTTTACTCCACATATTAAAATTGAATTATGGTGGCATCATTTTCAGTGTCACAAGTGTTGGGTATCCGCTTACAAAATTCAAGATGGTCTACGGTTCTTCCGTAGCATTTGGTAGCTCAAGACACCCACTAGGGACCTAGCACTCGTTTGAGGGAAGGAGCTTGGGTTGGCAACGATTTAGTCTTACTCGGGAGAAACTATCATTGGGAAGGTTCATTCAAGATGCAAGACATATTCGATGCTTATTTGGATGTTTATAAGTCACCGCACATCCATCAAGAGCCTCTTGTGGCTAAAGAAAGTCATGGAGTCCTCTCATGCGCGCTATGAGAAAGTTAAGACAACCGTCGACAATAATTTTCCTGATAAATGATCAACAAAAATACTCAGTTTCAAGGCCATGGGAATACATTTTACTCATATGGAGTCTCTTATAGCTTACGGATTGAGAAAATCCTATGTTTGACACTCCCGGTGAAAATCATGGTTTCAAGACTAGACCAGCGCCCCACCACTGACCTCGAGCACCTAGGCACCCAAAATGCCTTCCTAGACATCCTAACATGAGCCATTGGAAGTTTTGTGTTAATCTCTGGTGCCTGAGTGCCAGACTGAGCTCTTAGGCAGTAGTTTCAGACGCCTAGCGCCCAAAACAACAAAAAAATAACCCTTAACCCGAGAGCCCGGAAGTCTAGTGCCACCTGGCGGCGTCTTCTATCGAGAGTATTCTTGGGTATCCTTCCATGATAATACGAGCAAAACCCCTTATATCGAGAGTATTCTTGGGTATTCCTCAAGATGTAATTAACCAAGTGGAATACATCCCTTTGAGAGTGCTCTTGGCCCCAGAATAGACAAATATATATGAATCTCTAGTTGTGGGTAGTCTATGTGGGTATTCTTTCGTGCATACTGGTGTCGGCGCTATTTTTGGTGTGGGGTTTGCCCGTAAGAAGTTGTCGGTCATCGGAATTGAAATTCCGTTGCCNGCCAAAAATTCTTTTATAAATTTGCTTTTCTCATTTCCAATGAATTCCCTAAGAGATGCATGAAGCACCGCTTCAAAAATTGTCCAAATCTGACGTATAATGTAAAAGATATGTTAAAAACCATCACCGGTGCCTAAGCACCGTTTTTGGGCGCTTAAGCACCGCCTCTCTCTGTCTGGTGGGGCCTAAACACCATTTTGGGTTGTTAAGTGTGGGGTACAAGCAATTAAGTGCCCGATTTAGGTCCCGTTGGCTTCGGTGTGCCCCGCTTCAACCCGATTTGCTCCGGTTTGCTCTGTTTTGGTCCATTTTTGTTACCTTTGCTCTAATCACTCCAAATTCTTCAATTCGATGTACCTACAACAAAAAACAAAAGAAAACATACCTTTAAGTGTAATATCATTATAAAATGAAGCATGAAAAACAGTACATTTTTAGGTGTATCAAAATCCCCCAAACTTAAACATTACTTGTCCTCAAGTAATACTACATCTTTAAAATAATTTATGTAGATTAGAGATAATGGGTCATCCGTTAAAATTGTTAAAATTTTGTTCTAAAAATTTGATAGTTCAAGATAGAAGAAATTTTAGTGAATCAGACTAGCCTAGGTTCTAAAATATTTATCATCAAACTTGGAAATTTGTTTTCCTATCTAGTTCAGAAACATACGCATATTTTTCAACTTCGGATACTATGAACTTTATTTCAAGATTTAAGAACTCTCTTAAAAATAATTTTTACTAATATAAGTATAAAAACCAAGTTTCAGATTGTTCCAAGTTCTTTACTCTAGAAAGGCTCAAGTGAAACCAATTTTTGTTTAGGACTTCTCAAGCTTCTCCTCACTTTATTCCTTTTTTTTTTGGATCTTTTTTATCCATTATTATTATTTTTTTCTTTTCTTTTTTTTTTGTATGTGAGGATTACTAGATCTAGAGAAGCTCTTAAATAATTTTGAATTCCACTATCCTCCTCTAAAGTTAAAACTTATTACATTCTTTCACTTGAAAGGCTGTATATTTTTTTTTAAAAAAATACTTTCTAAGAGAGCCTTAAATGTTTGAAAATAAGAATTCTAAGAATCCTTAATTTTNACCCTCAGGAGAGGGGAACGTGGGAGCTCCAAAGCGAGAGCCGTTATCCTCCTAGCCTAACCGCAGATTCAGTAAACAAGCGTAAGATTAGTTAATGTTCTTTATTCCTGGACCAAAGGGTAAAGAATATGTATACTCCTATTTGGCACAATATAAATTGAACTAATTCATTTTATCCATTCACTATGATTTCTTGATAAGGAGAAAGGATATTTTCTTATATATTGAATATCAAAATTAAACCTTCAAATATCATTAGTTATTTAATAGTTATTAAAATTACCTATTTATTTCAATTGTCTATTAGTGAGGATAAGTAAATTGAACTTCGTTATTATGATTAAAGTATTGATTTTCTAAAATCTTAGTTCATAACTCTAAATAACTCCATCTGGGATCGATATCTAGGACTCTATTAGAGCCCTATATTACTTGAGCGATACGTATACTTGTGTTGAAAAGTGTGACTTTACAATTATTGAATATTTATTACGTCCATATTTATCATATATTTTTATTGCATATATAAGTCGCCGGTCAAGTTTTTGGCACCATTGCTGGGGATTTAAATCTTCTAGTAGTGGTGTCAAATTCTTGTATTTTTAGGTATATAAAAAGTCGCTGCCAAGTTTTGGCACCGTTGTCGGGGAGTGATTGAGTGAGTCAAATCACAATCAGAGTAACAGACAAATTAGGATTATTAGAAAATTTTTACTTGAATTACAACTTACTTTTGTATTTAGTCAATTATATTATTGAGTTCTAATTTAAAACTGTATGCGTAAATTTGAACCTGAAAATATTATACCCTACGATTCGAGATTAGAACGCATTGTTAGAAGGATTAGAAGATTAAGAAGAGAACCTAGAAATTCTGATGTAATGGAAAACAACCTGAACAATCAAGGAANCTCAAATCACCATTTCACAAATCTCAAGAAAAGGAGAAAGACAAAGAAAACTACTCAGTTCTCATAGACAAAACACAACAAAACTCAGAATTCATATATAAAATCAAAGTCATACAAACTACAACAAGTAAATAACTTATCTCTAGTTTCTCCCCAAGAATACTCCTAAAAGTTCCTCTAAATATCTTCCTATCTTTACAACACACAGAATTCTTTTTCGAAGTAGCAAGTATGAAGAAATCTCTCACTTTCCCTCCACTCTTACAATCTCTTGAAGAATTCCTCACAATATTGGAACCATTCTAATCTCTAGGAACTCTCTTTAGCACTTCCTTTACTCCCTAGATTCTTTCCCTCATTCTCCAGGCTCTCCAATTTTCAACCAAAATAGTCTTTTAAAGTTATGGATGAGCTTTCCCAAGAGTTGCCTAAGCATCCCTTCAAAATTTGGCCTCATCCAAAGCTTGAGTAGGCATAACCATTGATCTCGCCGTCGGCGGCCTCGAGGGCGCCGTCAGTGGGTCGAGGGCGCCGTCAGCGGCATAGTTCAAATTTCCACATTTTGGTCCTTTTCGCTCCAAATTCGCTCATTTTTGCATTTTTTTGCTCCAATGACCCTAATTTATCATTCCTACAACAAAACATCAAAAATACCTTTCTTTAAAGTGTAATATCATTAAATACAGTATAAAATAGGTATGAAAATCTCAACATATTTTCCTTGGGTCATTTTGTAAACTTATTTTTATATATGAAATCCGTGTTTTGTCGTATCCTTCTAATGAATTCTAAGCGGTCTTCTTTATCCTTTTTCGTACTATGAGATATGATATTGTGAAGAATTAATTTTGTTTTATATGATCTTAAATGTCAAAAAATTGTGATGATTTGAACTCCGATCTTCATTTAGTTTTCAATTTGGCCAATTGAAATGTTAAAATGTGTTGAGAAACATATGTTCCGAAAGAGCTATGATTTCTACAACATAGTGAGAATCACATTTTATTTCATGCGAGAGGATATCATCCATGGAGTTGAGTGCAAATAAATAAGAAAATATACTTTGTTGGATTCATAATTTGATATTTTAAGGTGCAGATTAAAATCTCCAATTTGGTCCAATTGATTGAAAACTAATGTGAGATTGTTAGCCCTCAGACAAAGGAGTAGTGGGAACTCTAGAGTAGTAGCTGGTATCCTCCCAGCCTAACCACAAAATTAAGGGCCAAACTCTGGATTAGTTAATGTTCTTTATGTACTTGGATAAGGGAAAATATTAGAATTGCTTATATTTGACACAAAACAATTTATATATATATATATTTTAAAATGATTTTAATTTCTTTACAATCCATATATTCATTATAAAGAGGAATAATGCTTTCTTAAATTTGAACTCTCCATCATAAAAACTTGTTAGTTTTCGGAAGTTTACTTTTGAAGGTTTAGCAATTAGTTTAGTTAACTTAGTTCTTTTAACTATTTTATTTAACATTCACTTTAATACTTTAGATTCAAATTTAGTACTTTAGTTTTGTAGTTTAAATTGTGATTTACATTATAAGTATAGCAATTTATCTATAAACATTTCCAACTTCCCTGTGGGATTGATATCTAAGACTCCATTAGAGCCCTTTATTACTTGAGTGATACGTATACTTTCGTTATTATTAAGGGATTTGACAATTTAAAGGTTTTAAAAGATAAAATTATTTTCATCGAAGTCATCTTTGTTAGGGTTTACATTTCATATTTATTATTATTATTGCAATATGCATTTTGTAATATTGAAAAACATTTGCAAATATAATACACTAAATCCGCCACTAACAAGTTTTTGGCGCCGTTGCCGGGAAGTAACGGAAAACATTAATGAATTATTTTATAGCTTAAATTATACTATTTTAAAAAAAATGTTTGTAGTTTAATTTTGAATATTTTCATGTTTTAGTCTGTTTGCTTATTTTAATTAATTATTGTGTTTGTTTATGCATAGTTTAAGATCTGAAGAATTAATGCCTTACGATTCAAAGTTAGAAAGAACAATTAGAAAAATTTCAAAAACAACAAAAAAGATAAATAATTATAGCAGAATGGCTTGCAACTCAAGTAATTTTGGAAATGAACATCGTCAGAGGCCTTTAAGAGTTATGCTAATNCTAGCAGAATGGCTTGCAACTCAAGTAATTTTGGAAATGAACATCGTCAGAGGCCTTTAAGAGTTATGCTAATCCTACAACAGATGAAATTCATTCGAGTATACAAAACCCTGATGTAGCTGTCAATTCTTTTGAGCTTAAATCTGCTATTATTCAAATGATTCAGAATAATCAGTTTAAGGGAACACCAACTGAAGATCCTAACTTACACCTTGCCAGTTTTTTAGAATTCTGTGCTACATTTAAATATGATGGAGTATCAAATGATGCCGTCAGACTTAGACATTTTCCTTTTTCACTAAGGGATAAAACTAAGATGTGGCTAAACTCGTTAGCACCTGGATCTATCAGAATTTGGGGACACTTATCACAAAACTTTTTATCTAAATATTTCTTTCCTTTAAGAACTTCCAAACTTAGAAATGAAATTACTTTTTTTTGTCAGTTTGAAGGGGAATCAATTTATGAAGCCTGGGAAAGAAGGAAGTGTCCACACCATGCATTGCCAGATTGATTAATAATTCAAACTTTTTATAATTGATTGGTTGGATCTCTTAGTTTAATAATTGATGCTACTGCTGGTGGATTATTAATGTCAAAACATTCAATGAAGCATATTCTTTAATTGATGAGATGACTACCAATAATTTTCAATGGCCCTCTAAAAGGGTAAATCCAAAAAGAGTAGCTAGTATTCATGATTCTGATGCAATATCTATGTTAGCTGCCCAAATAGCTCCTATAGCGGAGAAGATAGATCAATATGGAATTAATTATTCTCAGACACCACCCGTGCTTGAGGAAAATTCATTGAGACAAATGATAAAATCTCAATCTTCTTATGAGTACTTAAATGCAATAAATAATCGTTCTAATAATCCTTATGCAAATTATTATAATCCTGGTTGGAAGAATCATCCAAATTTTAGTTGGAGTGACAATAACTCTAATGTTATAAATCCGCAATGGGGAAACAACACTGCCAACCCATTATGAAACTCCAACAATCAAGGAAATACAACTTTTAAACCATATTACCCTCAAAATTTTAATAATTTGCAGAGCAAGGAGAAGAAGTTGTCAATGGAAGAATTAATATTGTAAATGGAAAGTCAATTACAATGTTAAGGAGCTGCAATTAGAAACATAAAAAATCAAGTGGGATGTATTGCTACTACACTTAGCAATAGACCTCCAAAAATGTTGCCTAGCAATGTTGAAATAAATCCTAAAGATCAAAACAAAGAGCAAATTAAGGTTATTCAACTGAGAAGTGGAAAAGATTTGGAAACCAAATTTCAAAAAGAAGTGAAAGTTGAAGTTGAAAAAGATGAGGTGGAAAATGAAAATTCTTGTCAAAATTTTCATTTTGAGTCTGAATGTCATATTAAACCAATGATAATCACTGTAGAAAGACCACAATCTCTATTTCCTCAAAGATTGAAGCCAAAAAACAGAGATAACCAATTTTTACAATTTTTTGAAATATTGAGGAATTTAAGTATAAACATTTCATTTGTTGAAGCCTTGGAACAAATGCCAAGCTATGTGAAGTTCAAGAAGGATATACTTAATAAGAAAAGTAAGTTTGTAGATAATGAGAGTGTTGCACTCAGTGAGGATTGTAGTGATATAATTCAGAAGAAACTTCCTAAAAAACTTAAAGATCCTAGTAGTTTTACTATTCCTTGTGCTATTGGCAAAAAAATTTTTAGAAAAGCTTTGTGTGATTTAGGAGCTAGTATTAATCTTATGCCATTATCAATTTTCAGAAGGTTGGGTTTAGGAGATATTTCACGTATAACTGTAACTCTTTAGTTAGCTGATCATTTGATTACCTATCCTAGAGGATTTATAGAAGACGTTTTATTAAAACTTGATAAATTTATCTTTCTTGTGAAATTCCTATCATTTTAGGAAGACCATTCCTTGCTACTGAAAGAGCTTTGATAGATGTGCAGAAAGGAGAACTAACTATGAGAGTTAGTGATCANTCTTTCATAAATTTCACATAATTGAGCTTTTGCTGTAAAGCTTCTATGAAGGGAATATTTATTGTTAATTTCTTAAGAATTTCTAAGAATTTAGAAAATTGTTTATTTTGTTTTTGTTGCTTCAATCTTTGAGGAAACGGTGGTGGAATTTTCTCCACAGTATTTTTCATTGGTGTAAATGAATACTCTAAATATGGCTACTCATGATCGTTCTCTTTTTCGGTATCCACTTTCTCTTTTTTAGTTTCTATTTCTTTTTGCACCCTTATTTCCAATTCTTTTCCATGTCGTAATTATATCGCTTTGATTTGTTCTTTTCTTTGGTCTTTAGGATTTGGTTCCACAGTACTAGGAAAAGTTCCTAATGTTTGGTTACTAAGCGCAGTAGCGATATGCCCTAATTTGTTTTCAATATTCTTAATAGCAGTTCCTTGATTTTGTAATTGATTTCCTTAAATTTGTAATTGATTTCCTTGATTCTGCAATTTTTGACCCATGTTTAATATCAACTCTTCCATAGACAACTTCTTCTGCTTAATTTGAGTATTACTGTTAAATCCTGGAGGATAAGAAGGTCTATAGTTAACATTTTCTTGGTTGGATGAATTTCCTAATGGGTTCACTGAGTTATTTGCCCATAGTTGATTTGTAGCGAAATTGTTATTCCAATTAAAATTTGGATGACTCTTCCAACCTGGGTTATAATAATCTGAATAAGGATTGTTGGGTCTATTGATAACATTTAAGGTCTCATATGAAGGTTGAATATCTACAAATTGCCCAGATGATTTCTCTTCCGTCATAGGAGGTGTTGGAGAATAATTCAACCCATAATGATCTAATTTCTTTGATATTACAGGAATCTGTGAAGCTAACATAGATATTGCATCAGAATCATGGATACTAGCTATTATTTTAGGATTTACCTGCTTAGAGGGCCATTGAAAATTGTTGGTAGCCATCTCTATTAATGAATAAGCCTCATCAAAAGGATTTGACATTAAAGTAACACCAACCGCAACATCTATTATCGATCTAAGAGATCCCAGTAATCTATTATAAAAAGTTTAAATTATCAACCGATCTGGTAACGAATGATGAGGGGACTACCTAAGAAGATCTTTAAATCTCTCCCAAGCTTCATATATTGACTATCCATCAATCTGACAGAACGATGTTATGTCATTTCTAAGTTTAGCAGTTTTGGATGGAGGAATAAGCTTCATATATTGACTCTCCATCAATTTGATAGAACGATGTTATGTCATTTCTAAGTTTAGCAGTTTTGGATGGAGGGAAATATTTGGACTGACAGAACGATGTTATGTCATTTCTAAGTTTAGCAGTTTTGGATGAAGGGAAATATTTGGATAGAAAAACGATGTTATGTCATTTCTTAGTTTAGCAGTTTTGGAAAGGGAAATATTTGGATAGAAATTTGTTCTCCCCAAATTCTAATAGATCCAGCTGCTAACGAATTTAACCACATCTTAGCCTTATCCCTAAGTGAAAAAATGAAAGTTGTCCCCAAGTTCTAATAGATCCCGGTGCTAACGAATTTAACCACATCTTAGTCTTATCACTTAGTGAAAAAGGAAAAAGTCTAAGTCTCACAGCATCGTTTGAGACTCTGTCATATTTAAAAGTAGCACACNTGAAATTTTTATGTAACCCTACTGATAGGTCAATTAAGACATCAGAGGAGAAAATATGGANTGTTAGTAGTAGACTATGTATCCAAATGGATAGAAGCTGTTTTTTTACCTCGATGTAATGCTCAAAGTGTTGCAAAATTTTTTAAAAGGAACATATTTTATAGATTTGAGATGCCGTGAGTTATCGTTGCTGATGGGGAAATTCATTACAAAAATGCCATTATGGACAAGTTATTAAAGAAATATCTTACAAATCATAGGATTGTTACTGCTTATTATACTCAGACAAGTGATTTGACTGAATTATCCAATCGAAAAATTAAAAGAATTATGGAAAAATCTGTAAATCCAACAAAAATAGATTGGTTAGTCAAACTTGACTATGCTTTGTGGGCTTATAGGACTGCATATAGAACTTCTATATGAATGTCCCCATATAGGCTAATATTTGAGAAAGCTTGTCACTTACCAGTTGAATTTGAGCATAAAACATATTGGGCTATTAAAGAGTTCAATTATAATTTAAAATATGATGGTGAGAAAAGATTGTTAAAATTAAATGAGCTTGAAGAGACAAGGAATGAATCTTAGGAGAGTGCTAAGATTTATAAAGAAAAGATGAAAATGTGGCATGATCGAAAGATTTTTACTAAAAATTTTTAGTCAGGGTAATAAGTTTTGTTATATAATGCAATGTTAAGATTATTTCCAGGCAAACTTAAGTCCCGGTGGATGGGCCCATTTGTTGTAATAAAAGTTTATTCTTATGGAGCTGTGGATATTAAAGATTCTGATTCTGAGAAAATTTTTTAAGTGAATGGACATAGACTGAAACCTTATTATATAGGGGATCAGCATAAATACAATGATGGAATGATGTTGGGTCAACCAGAATGAGCACTGGTTACGTTGGGCTGTCGACATAAAACCAAGCGCTTTGTGTGAGACAACTCATAGTTATCAGTGTGTTTTTACTTTGATTGTTGTTTTGAGTCTGATTAGGAAATTTGGGGTAGTATTTTTGAGTTTATTATGTACTAGTAATGATTTTTAGACTTTATTTAGTGACATAGACATGTTAGAATGAGAATTTGGACGTTAAGTTGACTGGTGCAAAAATGTGCACTGGCGCTTAACCGCCAGATCCGACGCTTAAGCACGACAATTTAATCACATGTGCAAATTTTGATTTCTAGAAGGTGTAACTGCAATTTATTTGGAATAAACGTGTCTTGGCAGTTTCTAGTCGTGCATAGAAATTATGAGGGGGAATTAGGCCTATAAATAGAAGGGGTTTGTGAAGGAATGTCACCCCAGATTATTTTTAGCTCTAATCGTCTAAGAAAGAGAGAGATTTAGAAAAAAATGTCTTCATGGGAGATGAATTTGAAGAAGAATGAAGAAGCCATGATGAAGAAGTTTATTAGTCAAAGTGCACAGGAGATGTATAACGGTTTCTTAGTCGTTAGTATTAAAGGGATATCGGAGAAGATCAACTAGATGGAGAATATTATATCTGTATTAGAGACTAAGGTGCTTGAATTACATGCTCATCTAAAACATATTGGGTGGCAACTTAAGATGTAATTCAATCATACCAGTTATGTAGAGGAAACGGATAAGGGGATGTTCCTTAAGCAAAAGTGGATCGAAGATGATAGTATTAGAGCTCATCACCACCGTCGTTTTATCAACTCTATATTCCTGGAGAGACTACTGAGAGACAAGAATTCGTTCATTCTAATGAAGAGTGACATTAAGTTAAGTGTTAGGAATTGTGTGTTTGGAGTCATGTTTTTAATTGTGTTAGTGTTCATATCTTGTGTTTAGTGTTTGTGTCACTTATGTGTGTAATTGTAAATGTGTGTTAAGTGTTTTGTACTTAGGAAAATTTTCTCATCGAAGACTATTTGGAGAGAGAACTAAGTGTTAAATGTGTTTGTACTTGTTTGNATGACTGATGTGACGAATGAGAATAATGAATTAATACCAACAAGACAAGTCACTGGTAGGCGTATCTACATAGATTATAGAAAATTAAGTTCTGCCACCATGAAGGATCACTTTCATTTGCCCTTTTTAGTCAAGATGTTGGGTAGACTAGATTTAAAGAAATATTTTTGTAATGAAAATTAATTTTGTAACTTAAGATATTTTAGTATAAGAGAATAAGATTATTGTTAACTATTTAAAGTAAAGGAAACTATATTTTGAAGTATTAAGAATCTAGAATTTCATTTGAGAAGAAAAGATTGGGGTTCAAAGATGTAAAAACTATGAAATATTTATAAGGTAAAGGAATGCTTTGAGTTTCAAATTTAGGGAAGAGTTCAAAATCATTAAAGGCTATCCAGATATAGTAATCCTCACTTGAAAAAGGAAAAAGAACTTTGAAATATTTATAAGGTAAAGAAATGCTTTGAGTTTCAAATTTAGGGAAAGAAAAGTGAAGTTAAAATCATTAAAGGCTATCCAGATATAGTAATCCTCACTTGAAAAAGGAAAAATAAGGGATTGGGCTATGTAATATTTATAAGGTAAAGGAATGCTTTGAGTTTCAAATTTAGGGAAAGAAAGGTGATGTTCAAATGTTTATAAGGTAAAGAAATGCTTTGAGTTTCAAATTTAGGGAAAGAAAAGTGAAGTTCAAAATATATCTATAAGGTAAAGGAATGCTTTGAGTTTCAAATTTAGGGAAAGAAATGTGATGTTCAAAATCAATAAGTTAAAGGAATGCTTTGAGTTTCAAATTTAGGGAAAGAAAGGTGATGTTCAAAATCATTAAAGGTGGAATGCTTTGAAAATGCTTTGAGTTTCAAATTTAGGGAAAGAAAAGTGAAGTTCAAAATCATTAAAGGCTATCCAATGTTTTGAGTTTCAAATTTAGGGAAAGAAAAGTGAAGTTCAAAATCATTAAAGGCTATCCAGATTTTTGAGTTTCAAATTTAGGGAAAGAAAAGTGAAGTTCAAAATCATTAAAGACTATCCAGATAATAATCTTCACTTGAAAAAGAAAAAGAAAGGATTGACAACAATCACTGAAAAGAAAAGAAAAATATCCTCACTTGTAAAAGGAAAAAGAAAGGATTGAAAAAAATACCTGAAAAGAAAAGAAAAATATATAGGATTGAAAGCAATCCAAATGAAAAAGAGAAAAGAAAGAAACTGAAATGAAAAGAAAAAATATATAGGATTGAAAACAATCCAAATGAAAAAAGAGAAAAGAAAGAAAAAAAAAAAGAAAAATATATAGGATTGAAAGCAATCCAAATGAAAAAGAGAAAAGAAAGAAAAAAAAAATGGAAAGTGAGGAGAAGCTTGAGGATATGCCTAATAAAAAATTGGCTTCACTAGACCTTCCTGAAGTGAGGAGAAGCTTGAGAGGATATGCCTAATCAAAAAGCTTCACTGGACCTACCATGAAAGTGAGGAGAAGCTTGAGGATATGCCTAATCAAAAATTGGCTTCAGTGGACCTACCTAATGGGAAGGAGAAGCTTGAGAATATGCCTAATCAAAAATTGGCTTCACAAGACCTACCTAAAGGGAAAACCTAATACATTCTTGAACTTATATTTATGGAATAGATCTTTTACTAGTAGTGCTCCCATGAAGTTTCTATCATTTGAATATTCTAAGTGACTTAATATTGCAACATATAGTCATTCTTGAAATGAATAGAAAAGTAGAACTCTTAAACTTGATGACTAGATAATCTTGTGGCTATAGAGTTAATTTTATTACTTGAATTAGAACTCTTTAAACTTAATAACTACATAATCTTGTGGCTACAGGGTTAATTGAATTACTTGAATTTTTTCTGTAAATCTCACTATGATATTTATCTAAATCAAACTTATAATATTTATGAATTAAAACTTTACTACAATATATCATAACTTTTATGTAGTACTAAAATTACTTGAGGATAAGTAATAGTTAAGTTTGGAAGATTTTGACCAAAGAAAAATATGTTGAGATTTTCATACCTATTTTATACTATTTTTTATGATATTGCACTTTAAAGAAAGGTATTTTTGATGTTTTGCTGCTGAAATGATGAATTAGGGTCATTGGAGGAAAAAGATGCAAAAAGGAGTGAATTTGGAGCGAAAAGGATCAAAATGTGAAGATTTGAACTAGGGCTCCGACAGTGCCATCGACCCCCGCCGACGGCGAGATTTTCCTGACACTCCAGAATTAATTCATTAAGAAGGTCCACCGACGGCGCCCTCGAGGCCGCCGACGGCGAGCTCGACGGTTNAGTAGGAATGATGAAATAGGGTCATTGGAGCAAAAAGATGTGAGAAGGAGCGAATTTGGAGCAAAAAGGACCAAAATATGAAGAATTGAACTAGGGCACCGACGACGCTATCAACCCCACCGATGATGAGATTTTCTCGAGACTCCAGAATTAATTCATTAAGAAGGTCCACCGACGGCGCCCTCGAGGCCGCCGATGGCGAGCTCGGCGGTTATGTCCAACTAGGCTTTGGATGAGAACAAATTTTGAAGGGATGCTTAGGCAACTCTTGGGAGAGCTCATCCACAACTTTAAAAGAAGATTTTGGCCAAAAATTAGAGAGGTCCTGGAGGTTAGAGAAGTTCCATTAGTGAATAGAGAATTTACTAGAGTGTTAAAATTGTGAAGTTCTTCGAGAGATTGTAAGAGTGGAGGGAAAGTGAGAGATTTCTTCCTCCTTGCCGCTTCGAAGAGGAATNAGCTGAAAATTGGAGAGCTCCTGGAGGTTAGAGAGGTTCCATTAGTGTATAGAGAATTTACTAGAGTTTCAAAATTGTGACGAATTCTTTGAGAGATTGTAAGAGTAGAGTGAATGTGAGAGATTTCTTCCTCCTTGTCGCTTCAAAGAGGAATTCTGTGTGCTGTAAAGAAAGGAAGAGATTTAGAGGAACTTCGAGGAGTTTTCTTGGGGAGAAATTAGAGATAAGTTTATTTATTGTTGTAGTTTGTATGATTTTCATTTTATATATGAATTCCGACTTTTGTTGTGTTTTTCCCATGAGATCTGAGTAGTTTTTTCTATCTTTCTCCTTGTCTTGAGATTTGTGAAATGGTGATTTAAATTGGTGAAGATATGAAAATGTTTAAGAAATTGTAATGATCTTTTCACTTTGATCTTCATTTACTTTCAATCTGGCCAATTGATNGGAGGAACTTCAAGGAGTTTTATTGCGGAGAAATTAGAGATAAATTTATTTATTGTTGTAGTTTGTATGACTTTAATTTTATATATGAATTCTGAGTTTTGTCGTGTTTTTCCCATGAGATATGAGCAGTTTTCTATCTTTTTCCTTGTCTTGAGATTTGTGAAATGGTGATTTGAATTGGTGAAGTCATGAAATTGTTTAAGAAATTATGATGNGAGGGAACATCAATTGAAGATCCTAACTTACACCTTGCCAGTTTTTTTAGAATTCTGTGCTACATTTAAATATAATGGAGTATCAAATGATGCCATCAGACTTGACATTTTTCTTTTTTCACTAAGGGATAAAACTAAGATGTGGCTAAACTCGTTAGCACCTGGATCTATCAGAACTTGGGGAGACTTATCACAAAACTTTTTATCTAAATATTTCCCGCCTTTAAAAACTTCCAAACTTAGAAATGAAATTACATCTTTTTGTCAGTTTGAAGGGGAATCAATTTATGAAGCCTGGGAAAGAAGGAAGTGTCCACACCATGCATTGCCAGATTGATTAATAATTCAAACTTTTTATAATTGATTGGTTGGATCTCTTAGTTTAATAATTGATGATACTGCTGGTGGATTATTAATGTCAAAACATTCGATGAAGCATATTCTTTAATTGATGAGATGACTACTAATAATTTTCAATGGCCCTCTAAAAGGGTAAATCCAAAAAGAGTAGCTAGTATTCATGATTCTGATGCAATATCTATGTTAGCTGCCCAAATAGCTCCTATAGCGGAGAAGATAGATCAATATGGAATGAATTATTCTCAGACACCACCCGTGCTTGAGGAAAATTCATTGAGATAAATGATAAAATCTCAATCTTCTTATGAGTACTTAAATGCAATAAATAATCGTTCTAATAATCCTTATGCAANGTACTCATTTGAAGTATGCATTCTTATGAGATTTATCTACATTACCTGTTATATTATCCTCAGAATTAACTAAAAAGCAAGAACAACAGTTGTTGAAAACCTTAAAAAGATATAAAAAAGCCTTTGGATGGACATTAGCTGAAATTAAAGACATCAGTCCTTCAATTTGTATGCATAGAATTTTATTGGAAGNAAAATTTTAATAATTTGCAGAGCAAGGAGAAGAAGTTGTCAATGGAAGAGTTAATATTGTAAATGGAAAGTCAATTATAATGTTAAGGAGCTGCAATTAGAAACATAAAAAATCAATTGAGATGTATTGCTACTACACTTAGCAATAGACCTCCAAAAATGTTGCCTAGCAATGTTGAAATAAATCCTAAAGATCAAAACAAAGAGCAAATTAAGGTTATTCAACTGAGAAGTGGAAAAGATTTGGAAACCAAATTTCAAAAAGAAGTGAAAGTTGAAGTTGAAAAATATGAGGTGGAAAATGAAAATTCTTGTCAAAATTTTCATTTTGAGTCTGAATGTCATATTAAACCAATGATTATCACTGTAGAAAGACCACAATCTCTATTTCCTCAAAGATTTAAGCCAAAAAGCAGAGATAACCAATTTTTTAAATTTTTTGAAATATTGAGGAAATTAAGTATAAACATTTCATTTGTTGAAACCTTGGAACAAATGCCAAGCTATGTGAAGTTCAAGAAGGATATACTTAATAAGAAAAGTAAGTTTGTAGATAATGAGACTATTGCACTCAGTGAGGAGTGTAGTGCTATAATTCAGAAGAAACTTCCTAAAAAATTTAAAGATCCTAGTAGTTTTACTATTCCTTGTGCTATTGGCAAAAAAATTTTTAGAAAAGCTTTATGTGATTTAGGAGCTAGTATTAATCTTATGTCGTTATCAATTTTTAGAAGGTTGGGTTTAGGAGATATTTCACCTATAACTGTAACTCTTTAGTTAGCTGATCATTTGATTACCTATCCTAGAGGATTTATAGAAGATGTTTTATTAAAAATTGATAAATTTATCTTTCTTGTGAAATTCCTATCATTTTAGGAATACCATTCCTTGCTACTGAAAGAGCTTTGATAGATGTGCAGAAAGGAGAACTAACTATGAGAGTTGGTGATCAAGAGGTTGCATTTAATATTGCAAAATCAATGAAATACCCTGCAAAAGAGCAAGAGATTGAATGCTTCAGAATGGATATTAATGAATATCTAAGCCATGAATATTTCAAAAAGACATTTGAAAGAGAATTTGAAAAGAATATGAGGATTATCAAGATGAGGATAAAATTCAAGATGAATCTTTGGAAGTGAGTAAAGAAGATTTGGACTATGTTCATGAAAAATTTGAAATGCTAGATCCTATTGAAAGTAATAAGAATTTGATTTCATCTATTGGGAAACCTCCTGAACTAGAACTGAAAACACTTTGTACCCATTTGAAGTATGCATTCTTATGAGATTTATCTACATTACCTGTTATAGTATCCTCAGAATTAATTAAAAAGCAAGAACAACAGTTGTTGGAAACCTTAAAAAGATATAAAAAAGCCTTTGGATGGACATTAGCTGAAATTAAAGACATCAGTCCTTCAATTTNTTATTTTGGCTAAAAATTAAAAAGGGGGAGAATCTAGAGAGTGAAGGAAGTGCTCAAGAGAGTTCCTAGAGATTAGAAAGGTTCCAATATTGTGAGGAATTCTTCAAGAGATTGTAAGAGTGAAGGGAAAGTGAGAGATTTCTTCCTCATTTCTGCTTCGAAGAGGAATTATGTGTGTTGCAAAGAAAGGAAGAGATTTAGAGGAACTTCGTGTAGTGTTTTTGGAGAGAAATTAGAGATAAGTTACTTACTTGTTGTAGTTTGTATGACTTTGATTTTATATATGAATTTCGAGTTTTATTGTGTTTTCCCCATGAGATATGAGTAGTTTTATCTGTCTTTCTCCTTGTCTTAAGATTTGTGAAATGGTGATTTGAATTGGTTAAGCAAGAAAATGTATAAGAAATTGTGATGATCTTTTCACTTTGATCTTAATTTACTTTCAATTTGGTCAATCAATTTGTTAAAATATGTTGAGTTTTACAACTAAAGTGAAGATTACATCCAAGATTCATGAGGTTAAGCCCTTGGAAGTTGGGTGCAAATAAATAGGGAAATAATATTATCGGGCATAGATTTGGAAACCTTGGAAGTTGGGTGCAAATAAATAGGAAAATAATATTATCGGGCGTAGAATTGGAGATTGTCTTGGAAGTTGGGTACAAATAAATAGGGAAATAATATTATCGAGCGTATAATTGGTGATTTTAGAGTGACAGACTAAAATCCCCAATTTGGTCTTATCATTTGGGTGTTCAAGTGTAGATGTTAGTCCATAGGGGAGGGGAACGTGGGAGCTCCAAAGTGAGAGCCGGTATCCTCCCAGCCTAGCCGCAGATTCAGTGAGGGGAACGTGAAAGCTCCAAAGTGAGAGTCGGTATCCTCCCAGCCTAGTTACAGAATCAGTAACCAAGCATAGGATTAGTCAATGTTCTTTATGTCTGGACCAAAGGGTAAGTCATATCGTTTGGGTGCTGAAGTGTAGATGTTAGCCCTCAGGCGAGGGGAACGTGGGAGCTCAATTCAATCCTATCGTTTGGGTGTTGAAGTGTAGATGTTAGCCCTCAGGCGAGGGGAACGTGGGAGCTCGAAAGTAAGAGCCGGTATTCTCCCAGCCTAGCCGCAGATTCAGTAAACAAGCGTAGGATTAGTCAATGTTCTTTATGTTTGGGTGTTGATGTGTAGATGTTAGCCCTCAGGTGAGGGGAACGTGGGAGCTCCAAAGTGTAGCCGGTATCCTCCCAGCCTAGCCACAGATTCAGTAAAAAAGCGTAGGATTAGTCAATGTTCTTTATGCCTGGACCAAAGGGTAAAGAATAAGTATGCTCCAATTTATGTAGGATTAGTCGCTGGTATCCTCCCAGCCTAGCCGCAGATTCAGTAACCAAGCATAGGATTAGTCAATGTTCTTTACAGTATCCTCCCAGCCTAGCCGCAGATTCAGTAAACAAGCGTAGGATTAGTCAATGTTCTTTATAACTGGACCAAAGAGTGAAGAATATGATTGCTCCTATTTGGCACATACAATATTTAATGCATCTCATTCCTTTACATCTGGATCAAAGGGTAAAGAATAAGTATGCTCTAATTTGGCACAATATAAATTGAACTAATTCATTTTATCTATTCACTATAATTTCTTGACAAGGAGAAGGTTTTTTTATATATATTGAACATCACAATTAAACCCTTATTAGTATCATTAGTTATTTAATAACTATTAAAATTACATGCTTATTTCAATTGCCTATTAGTGATAGATAAGTGAATTAAACTTCGTTGTTGTGACTAAAGTATTGCTTTCGTAAAATCTTAGTTTGCAGTTCTAAACCACTCCCACTGGGATCGATATCTAGGACTCCATGAGAGCCCTATATTACTTGAGCGAAATGTATACCTGTTTTGATAGGTGTGACTTTACAATTATTGAATATTTATTACGTTCATATTTATCTTATATTTTAAGTATGTAAAAAGTCGCTGTCATGAAGCCATGAAAATGCTTAAGAATTTGTGATGATCTTTTCACTTGGATCTTAATTTCCTTTCAATTTGGCAAATTGATTTGTTAAAATACGTTAAGTTTTACAATTAAAGTGAAGATTACATCCAAGATTCAGGGAGGTCAAAGCCCTTGAAAGTTGGGTGAAAATAAATTGGGAAATAATTTTATCGGGAGTAGAATTGGAGATTTTAGAGTGACAAAATAAAATCCCCAATTCGGTCTTATTGTTTGGGTGTTGAAGTGTAGATGTTAGCCCTCAGGTGAGGGGAACGTGGGAGCTCTAAAGTGTGAGCCAGTATCTTCCCAGCCTAGCCGCAGATTCAGTAAACAAGTGTAGGATTAGTCAATGTTCTTTATGCCTGGATCAGCCTAGCCACGGATTCAGTAAACAAGCATAGGATTAGTCAATGTTCTTTATGCCTGGACCCCAAAGAGTAAAGAATAGGTATGCTCTTATTTGACACAATATAAATTGAACTAATTCATTTTATTCATTATAAAGAATAGGTATGCTTCTATTTGACACAATATAAATAGAACTAATTCACTTTATCCATTCACTATAATTTATTGACAAGGAGAATGATGCTTTCTTACATATTGAATATCACAATTAAACCCTCATTAGTATCATTAGTTATTTAATAATTATTAAAATTTAAATGCTTATTTCAATTGTATATTAGTGACAGATAAGCAAATTGAACTTCGTTGTTGTGATTAAAGTATTGCTTTCCTAAAATCTTATTTCACAGTTCTAAACCACTCCTTGTGGGATCGATATCTAGGACTCCATTAGAGCCCTATATTACTTGAGCGATATGTATAATTGCGTTGATAAGTGTGACTTTACAATTATTCAATATTTATTATGTCCATATTTATCTTATGTTTTAAGCATATAAAAAGTCATTGTCATGAAGCCATGAAAATGTTTAAGAAATTGTGATGATTTTTTTACTTTGATCTTAATTACTTTCAATCTGGCCGATTGATTTGTTAAAATATGTTGAGTTTTACAACTAAAGTGAAGACTACATTCAAGATTCAGGGAGGTCAAAGTCCTTGGAAGTTGGGTGCAAATAAATAGGGAAATAATATTATCGGGCGTAGNAGACACAATATAAATTGAACTGATTCACTTTATCCATTCACTATAATTTCTTGACGAGGAGAAGGATGTTTTCTTATACATTGAATATCACATTAGAAACTTCAATAGTATAATTAGTTATTTAATAGTCATTAAAATTACATATTTATTTCAATTGTCTATTAGTGACAGATAAGCAAATTAAACTTTGTTGTTGCGATTAAAGTATTGCTTTTCTAAAATCTTAATTCGTAGTTCTAATCCTACTCCCTGTTGGATCGATATCTAGGACTCCATTAGAGCCCTATATTACTTGAGTGATACGTATACTTGCGTCAATAAGTGTGAATTTATAGTTATTGAATACTTATTACATCCATATTTATTGAATCTATAACTGTTATTAAGTTTTGGTACAGTTGTTGAGGAATTTAATCTTTTAGCAGAAGTATTAAATACTTATATTTTTAAGCATATGTAAAGTCGCGGTCACACGCCTCTTTGTCCGATATCGTTGAAAATTCTTATCCTTTTGAACTCCTTGAAGATAATATTTCCTGATTTTTATCGAGAGTTTTCTTAGGTGACTTCAGTCATTTAAGATATAATTAACTATAATGGCTTACCCTTATAAGAAGCTTGTCTGAACCCAGCTTAATATAAACCCTATTTAATTCTTCATATTAAATAGGGGAAATTGTCGGCAAATAAACGATTTCATAAACTAAATAAATGTTATATATTTCTTAGTTTATTTAATCGAGTCTCATCTTCAAGTCTTGTGTTTATCCTCCGAGAAAGATACAAAATTTCAGGCATAACGCTCTTTAATTTAAACTATAAAAAAGGGTCTGTTTGATTTCATATTTTTTTAAACTATATGTATACATATATAAATTAAAATGTCCTTCCGAAACGGGTGACGAGATTTCGATTCCGTCGGCCGACAGCTTCTTACGGGCTTCTCCTTAACCAAAAAAATAATGCCAACAGCTTCTTACGGGCAACTCCTTAACCAAAAAATAATGTCGATAGCTTCTGGCGACTCCACTGGGGATAATATTTTCTCTCCATTTAAATAAGGAAATATTATCTCCACACATCAGTAATGTGTCCATGTCTCTCTTGGACTAAATTACTCTTCTTCCTTTGACATACTTTACCCATTTTTGTCTTGGGAAAGTACGACAAACTCTTTGGACTTCGGGACTGTCTGTTCAATCACCTTTGAACAGAGGGGTTCAGAAGGCCATTAAGGACTCTTTTAATCTTCATGTGAGGTTGGACCCCCAATAGGTGTGTTGGTCGACTAGTTCCACCTGGGCATTGTGTGTTGCTAAATGAGCCCCGCACTGGGTCCTAATCACTTCACATCTCCCTTTCAACTTTAAATAGCTATTTTGCAAATCAAATTAAATTGTGTTGTGCTGCGCACGCTTCAAAATTAATTAAAATTTTTTACTTTTAAATTACCTTTTTACTAAAAATTTTAAAATTCCCACAANATGTTGTGCTTCGCACGCTTCAAAATTAATTAAAATTTTCTACTTTTAAATTACCTTTTTACTAAAAATTTTAAAATTCCCACAAATTAAGACTTACCCGGTCTACAGATTGACCTCAGTTAATTTTCAGTGCTTACACTAAGATTACATGGTTTTGACCGTATAACTAACCCCAGAGCTTTCTATTTTAAAGCTACTGTGATGGCCTACCCAACGCTGCCTTTTTCTTGCAACTTGTCGACAAGCCATGAAGTCAGCAATGTTGCTCCTACCATTAAGTTCGGAGCCGAAATTGAAGACCTCGAGGTTATCCTCGAGAAGGCACCGTTCGCCGTCATAAAAGTCACCGCTCCAAAAGTTCAGGAGCCATCTGTTGAATTTAACCTGAACTGCCTTCAGGACTTATCTTCTTTTAAGAGGGTCAAGACTACTGCCGCCACGACACCCACCAAGCCTGTTGTTCCCGCTACCGCTAAGGGAAAAGAAGTAATGATCATTGAAGATCCAACTGAGGGATTGGTCATCCGCCATCAGTATTTGAAATCAGATCAAGTTCAAATACTACACCACTAACCCAAATGCAAAGGAGAAACCGCAACAGGAAAGTTTGGAGGGTCATTAAAGCCTAGGCTCCTGAGGAAATACCAGTTAAGGAAGATCCTCACCAAGACGAATCAAGATTACTGGAAACATATCCACTTCTGCGGGGAAATAGATTCCATCCTTTAATGGATACTGATGGATACTAAAGTATCTGGAAAATCGTCACCGCATTACCGACACTTCATGGACATGGTGTGGAGAAAAAGAAACCTACTCTTGTCACCAGTGTCAATTCTGTTTTTCAGAGGCTAGCTGCCAAAGAGGGCTGCTCAATTAATGAGTTACTTAAATGAGTGGAACATGCAATTTCCCCTTGAATGAAAAAAAGAAATTTTAAGGGACGTCAAATCTGTCAGACAATCTCAGAAGTCAACTGAAGATTTGTCTGCCCGTATTCCCATCTAGTTCTGCTTAGAAAGCAGAGTTGACACTGCTATTATCACCACAACTTCTACCGCTACCAGGACCGTAGGTCACTGACCAGTCAAGTCACGATTGGGTCCAAGAATTCTACCGATCACACATTACAAGGACGTTCCTAAAGTTTCAAAGGAAAAGATGAAGAAAATACCCAGTACTATAGTCGTTCTGCACCATGGGGAGCATACTTCTCTTCAACATACCAATGTTTCTATTGAGACACTTTATCCAATACATCACCGTAAAAGAAAAAGGCGTGTGTACCCAAGGTTGTTGTAATGATACGGTCCGGTGAGGCCGTAGAGCAAGATCATGGAATGAAGCCAGGGTTCAAAGTATCTGACATTGTTGCAGCAATTGCCAACAAGATGGAAGAACAAGAGGAGGAGGTCCAACAGGGACCTCTAGATCTTAAAGCAATTCAGGAATTAATAATTGAAGAAAAAGTTGGAAAGCTCTGAGTCGAGATTTCCGAATTGGCTCGGGAATATGGAGTCTCCATTGATGATGATGATGACTTTGACTATAATGATTACCTCAAAGAGGATTTCATGGATGCCCATGTTTTCAAAACCAAAGCCGCTACATCTGCGCCCAAGGCTCAACCTCTGATCGAAGATAACGCTGTAGATGAGCTGCGTAGGGTTATACTCCTAAGGGAGGAGCAAGTCAACCAACTGGAAAAAATAATAGAAGAGATGGCCACAACCACGACTGCTATGGCCACAATTCAAGGACAATCTCAACCCCCACAGTTAGCCTCTCTAGAGGTCAACCAACTAGAAATTATACATATTACATATGAAATAAGAGAAGTTGCCTTAGCCAACAGAGATGAGCAACAAAAAAAGGA
Organism: Phalaenopsis hybrid cultivar; assembly: GCA_002079205.1. Classification (NCBI taxonomy): domain Eukaryota; kingdom Viridiplantae; phylum Streptophyta; class Magnoliopsida; order Asparagales; family Orchidaceae; genus Phalaenopsis; species Phalaenopsis hybrid cultivar. The sequence continues at coordinate 116,509 of JXCR01094814.1, forward strand.
TTCTGCATCAAGTGCCATGCAGGAGAAAGAATTTAAGCAAATGGTTGAGCAGGTTTGAGAGGACTTAACCGAATCTAAGTGTGGTGCATTAATTTTAAAGGGTAAACCCTATTCGGAGGAAATCGATGTCGTACACTTCCCTAAGGGTTTCGTGTCCCCGAACTTCAATATTTTTGATGGGACTGGAAATCCCAGACAACTTATAGCACACTTCCGAGCCAGTTGTGGCAACACAAGAAATAGTGAAGCTTTACTCTTCCAACAGTTCGTCAGCCGTTTGTCAGGGATCGCCTTCGATTGGTATGCTGACAACAGATCAGTTAAGACATTTGCCAAGCTAGAACAATTATTTGTGAAAAGATTTGTCAGAGCACAATAGCATGTGTTTATAGGAGAGCTCATGATGGAAAAGTAAAAGCCCAACGAGACTTTGGTGGATTACATCTTGAGGTGGATAAACCTTAGCATGAAGTGTGAAACTCAGCCAAAGGAACATCAAACAATTGAGATTTTACTCAAAAGCATTCATGGGCCAGTAGCTTTCATGCTCAAGGGACTCACCTAAATCATTTGAGAAGCTACTCAGTATAGCCAGCAGTCTTGAAGAAGAAATCAAATATATGGATTCACACGAGAAGTCCAAAGCAACCAGAGTGTTTGAAAAGAAATCAGGAATAGTAGCAATTGTCGATAAAGGAAAATAAACAATGAAGATATATGCAAAAAATCTTCGCCAATCTTCATCACTGCATGCTCAGAAATAGAGCAACCAGTCCAACCAGCGACCGCCTCAAGAAGGATCACCTCCAACTGGGAATAAGAGAATATCTCTGGTAGAACTATAGAAAATGGTGTACTCTTTTAGAGACGAAGCCGTATCCAAGATGTTCAAAAGTCTGATGAAAAAGCCTGAATTCAAATTACCAGATCCAAAGAAACCAAAGAGGTCGACAAGAAGGATCAATCGAATTATTGCCTGTACCACCGATTGCTTGGACACACTATAGAAGAGTGTTTCATCTTTAAGGATTGGCTCGAGAAGAACCTTAAAGAAGAGAATATAATGATCTCAAAAGAATATTTAAAAGAACATGAAAAAAGTTCTATAAATGTAATTTCAGCTGAGTCAATCTCTTTGATTGATCCATATGTTGGAGGAGATGGATGGAGTACGACTTGGAACAAGCTCAAGAGGGTCCTAAACCAAATACAGGATTCAATGAAACAATCTTCCGCATATACCAAAAAAGATGGGTGGAATGAAGTTTGGAGCAAATCATCCAAGAAAATATTGAATCAAATCCAGAACACATCAAAACAAGCCTCCGTTCAAAATCTTCAGCATGCCAAATCTGAGATGAAGATTTTGTTACAAGATCCATCATCGTCAAAGACAAAGAAGAAGAAGAACCCTACCACAAATATTGATAGCACGAGGCATAGGATAGGGGTTGCCTCTACTAGATTAGTTGTCTCAGATTCGGGGAAGAAAATCCTTGAACCCCTGACTTTGTATGATTATCTTTTTGCCCCTCTAGGTTTTTATGAATATATTGATTGTGATTTTGGCTACGTTTTAACTGTTTCTAGTGATGACATAACTAATTTTGACCAATCTAACTTCAATCTCGATCACCAAAATGATCCTCAAATAGTACTTAAGTTTGATGAACTCGCTAACAAGACAAAAGAGGACACCAACGATACCAGCTACGACAGCACCGAGAGTGAGGAACCAATCCTCGAGCACTAGGGTGCACCACTTGCCATCAACTTAGATCTTTCCTCAAAGAAGAAACACCCAAAAATTTAATAAAGGTACCTTAAGAAGAAGAAATTACAGAAGTAAACTTAAGGAGTGGGAAAGTATTACCCCCGAGAATACCTCCGACAGACAAAGGAAAATAGATAATAACTCGAGAAGAGCTACCTCCACCTCCACTAGTGGAAGAACCACACAACAAAGAGAAAATTGGAGGATCATAAAAAGTGGATTACAACGTGCTAGCTCATCTTAGAAAGTTGTCGGCCTGATTAAGCATTTACGATGCTCTGATCATGTCAAAGAAGTTGAGAAAATCTCTGGTTACAGTCTTGCTTGACCCAGAGATTTGCTTAACTCAGTTGGCCAGCACATCCTCAGATGAAGTTTGCTCATTGAAAGAACAGCCTGGGGTAACCTTCATAGATGAAGATTTGTTGCTCAGTACCGCCGACCATAATCGTCAACTCTATGTCTCTGTTAATCCAGAGTTTTAGTAGATTATGGAGCATCCCTCAACTTGATGAGTTTACGGACATTGGCCTATTTGGACATTGAAGCTCAGGAGCTTACGACTGATAAAATGATGCTAAGAGGATTCAACCAAAAGGGAGAGAGAGTCATTGGATCTATTACACTGTTTATGAAGGTTGGAGAACTAGCAACAATTGCCAAGTTTTATATCATCGACGCTAAGACCTCTTTCAACGCTCTACTGGGTTGACCATGAATTCATGAACATAACATGGTTCCTTCGTCTCTACACCAATGCATCAAGTGCTATAATGAAGGACAAAAGCATTGCATCATGGGAGATCTACAACTGTTCTCAGTTCATAAAGTTGGTATTCATGAAGATGCCACCTACTACGCACCTCCGAAGAAAACTACCTTCTCTCGTGAAATCGTAACAATCAAAAGTGGAGATTCAAAAAAATCGCACAGAGGAAGCCATTAAGCTCCGCTTCAATGATCTTCCACCACTTCTTTACAACAAGTTGGTGGAGGTTCTTTTAGTTCACGCACCCGAGGTCGAGGTCGCAGACGTGGACATGGAAGAATAAACTTAATCATTGAACAGACTAGGCTGACCATCAACATTGGTGATGAAGACAGTTCCGAAGATGAAATAATGATGATAAAATAGCAGAAACCTCAGTACGAGATATCCATAAAAGATACGGAGAAAAGTGAATATGAGACAATGTATGATCGGATAAACCACTATGTGAATGCTTTGACCCTTACTCCGATTATCCCTCAAAAGGTCGAGATTTTAGAGGTCAAGGAAGTCCGTAGTGTTGGTTCAAAGCCGATCAAATTTTAACGTGCTTCTATCTCTACTTATCTTGAAAATCATGTAAACTTGGATGATGATCCTAATGAGTTAATGGAATTGTCTTTTAGTTACTTTTCACCTTTTGTACAAAAGTTAATTCAACAGGGACATTTGCCAAAACAATTACCAAAAGATAAATTACAAATTTTTGAAAAAATTTTGAATGTTAAAAGTTGAATTCCCAACTCGAAAGAGGGTCTCGGATTTGGTACAGTCGGACCAATCGATGATTCAGAATTTGGTTTGGTTGTTACTAGTGAATCGAAAGAGGATTGCCTTGATATGGAGGATGATTCTACTAATCAGCTAATAGAAGATGCTCTGCTGGAATTTGAGCAGAAAATTAAATCAATAGTTGATGAGTTAAAGGAAATCAGCCTTGGGACTGAAGAACAACCCCGACCTACATTTATAAGTTCTTTACTCTACGATGAAGAATCTCTACTGTTGATCAAATTGTTAACTAAATTCAAAGATTGTTTTGCATGGAGTTATGATGAGATGTCAAGAATTTTAGCAGAGGTTTCAGTTCATGAACTCAGGGTAGACAAAGATATGACCCCAATAAAACAAGCTCCCAGAAGAATGCGCCTCGAAATAGAGCAACAATTCATCGCCGAGGTGAAGAAATCAATAGATGCTAACTTTATGCAAGAAGAGAAATACCCCACGTGATTAGCTAACATCGTACATGTCAAGAAGAAAAATGGACAAATACGTATTTGTGTCGACTTCAGAGATCTAAACATTGCATGTCCGAAAGACGATTTTCCACTACCAATACCGGAAATGATGGTGGATGTCACTTCTACACATGAAATTTTCTCCTTCATGGACGGATCCTCAGGATACAACCAAATCAAGATAGCTCCCGAGGATGCAGCACTTACAGCCTTCAGAACACTGATCGGGATTTTCTACTACACAGTGATGTCGTTTGGATTGAAGAAAGCTGGAGCAACATACCAAGGAGCTATGACGAAGATTTTTAACGACCTCATTCACAATCAAGTGGAATGCTACGTGGATGATTTGGTCATCAAAATTAAATGAAAAATATACCATTTGTATGATTTGAGGATCATGTTCGATAGTTACGACGATATGACCTTAAAATGAATCCCTTAAAGTGCGCTTTTGGTGTTACATCTGGGAAGTTTCTATGATTCGTTGTCTGTCATCAAAGAATCGAGATCAACCCAGATAAGATTAAAGCTATCTTAGAAATGCCTCATCCTAAAACTTTGAAACAACTACATTCCTTCCAAGGGAATTTGGCATATCTGAGATGATTTATTTCTAATCTCTTAGGTAGGTGTCGGGCCTTCTCGCATTAACTAAAAAGGAAGCCAAATTCATTTGAGAAGAAAAATGTCAGTGGGGATTTGAGAATGTTAAACAATACTTAATGATACCTCCTATTTTGGCAGCCCCTATCCTAGGGAAACCATTGATACTTTATACCGCGGCCTTGTACGACTCTCTTGGAGCCCTCTTAGCCCAAGTCAATGATGNGGAAATAAGATCCCTTAATTTGGGGGACCTTTGGTACATGGCTTGATTTATTGGCTCAATTTATTGTTGCATTTGGTGTAGATTATCACAAGGAACAACTTTGGTGAAGGATGGAAATTGTTTTGAGTTCAATTGGGGGGTCAATATGGAGAAATTTTGAACTTTAATCAATTTGGTCATGTTGGGCTAGGCTTGGGTCTAGCTTGGGTTAAAGGGTCAATTTGAGGAAATTTTGAATTTTAGTCAATTTGGTCATGTTGGGCTAGGCTTGGGTCTAGCTTGGGTTAGCCATGGGCTAAGTCCAAATTGATTATTGTAAATGGTCAATAGGGACCTCATGAAGAGTTTTGAACATGTGACCTCATGAAGAGTTTTCAACATGAATTCTAAGTCCAAATTGATTATTGTAAATGGTCAATAGGGACATCATGAAGATTTTTGAACATGAAGGAATTTTGAACTTTAATTAATTTGGTCATGTTGGGCTAGGCTTGGGTCTAGCTTGGGTTAGTACTTTAATCAATTTGGTCATGTTGGGCTAGGCTTGGGTCTAGCTTGGGTTAGCCTTGGGCTAGGTCCAAATTGATTATTTTAAATGGTCAATAGGGACCTCATGAAGAGTTTTGAACTTGAATTGGAACCTTAATCAATTTGGTTATGTGGGCTAGGCTTGGGTCTAGCTTGGGTTAGCCTTGGGCTAAGTCCAAAATTATTGTTGTAAATTGTCAATAGGGACCTCATGAAGAGTTTTCAACATGAATTGGATGCCAATTTGTAGGTTAAGGCAATCAATTGGGTGAAATTTAGGGACTTTTTAATGGTCAATAGGGACCTCATGAAGAGTTTTCAACATGAATTGGATGCCAATTTGGGGGTTAAGGAAATCAAAGGATCTCATGAAGAGTTTTCAACATGAATTGGATGCCAATTTGTGGGTTAAGGCAATCAATTGGATTGCTCATTAAGAGTTTGGAATATGAATTGGATGCCAATTTGGAGGTTAAGACAATCAATTGGGTAAAATTTGGGGACTTAGCCAATTTGTGGCTAAATTTAGGAATTTTGGATTTAGGCCAAAATCAAATGGATTTGAGACTTCACCAAGGTCAATTGATGGTTGATTTTGATGTATAGGAATGTCATAAAGATTTTTCAACATTAATTGGCACCAATTGACTAGGCTATGGGTTCAATTGGGTGAGATTAAATCCTATGGTCAAAATTGGAGTTTTGACCCAAATCAAAATTGGGCTCAAATCATGGACCCATTGAGCTTGGATTTGGTTTAGTTTGGTCATATTAAAAATGAATATGAGTTTAGGATTGAATTTGGGTCAATTAAGATCAAATTGGTGGATATGTGAGATGGATTTAGGGAATTTTGGGTCTTTAAAGGGCAATTTGGGAATTTTGGTTAAAGATGGTCAAATTGGCCAAATTGGGTCATGTAGTAGTTGAAATAAATTAAATTAAGAATATTTGGGATTTATTGGGATTTTCTGGGAATTTTTGGGATTTTGGGCCAAAGAGGGGTATTTTGGTAATTAGGAGGTGCCTTAGGGGTCAAAAGGCCAAGATGGGTATTTTGGTAGAGTTGAGGCACCAATCATCACCAATAAGCCATGGACAAAAGGAAGCCCCATTTTGGGTCCCCTACATAGTGGTCTTAGCTAAACCATAGCCATAGGGTTAGTAGATTTAGGGGACCATCTTATCTACATGAGTATCCCAAAAGATCAAGGGATCTAGGTTACAAATTTGAGCTCAGGGTTGTGAGTGAATGTGGGTGTAGATAAGTGTAGTGAGTGCCTTAGCTAAGCCCAACACCCAAGGTCAACCCTAAGGTCCAACAATCCTAAGGGTGACTCATCTTGAGTTTAGTTCAGGGTTGTGAGCGATTGTGGGTGCAGATTAGTGTAGTGAGTGCCTTAGCTCCAGACCAAAACCCAAGGTCAACCCTAAGGTCCAGCAATCCTAAGGGTGACTCATCTTGAGTTCCCCCACAGTTGAGGGTTGTGAGTGATTGTGGGTGCAGATAAGTGTAGTGAGTGCCTTAGCTCCAGACCAACACTAAAGGTCAACCCTAAGGTCCAGCAATCCTAAGGGTGACTCATCCTGAGTTTCCCCCACAATGACCCCACCTACTAAGTGTTTAGAGGTTGAGACCAACATGTGAAACTTCAAGCTGAGTAGAGAACAGTTTGGAATTTCTAGTGGTGAGGGTTCCAAGTCTAGTTTTCTTGGAATAGTCAAAAGGAAAAGTCCTATGGCTAGACCCTAGGCTATTAAAGAGGAGGAACTAAACTCAACCAAAATGCAGGTCAACAAGAGTGTAGTGCAATTATTCAGAAAAAGCATCCTGAAAAATTAAAAGATCCTGGCAGTTTCACTATACTATGTGCTATTGGTGAAAAAATTTATGGAAAAGCTTCATGTGATTTGGGAGCCAGCATTAATCTTATTCCTCTATCAATTTTCAAAAGATTAGGATTATGAGAAGTCTCACCTACTTCTGTAACTCTACAGTTAGCAGATTGTTCAGTTACATATCCTAAGGGAGTTATAGAAGATGTGTTAGTTAAAGTTGATAAATTTATCTTTCCTGTGGATTTCATTGTTTTAGATATGGAGGAAGATAAAGAAATACCTATTATTTTAGGGAGACCATTTTTAGCTACTGGAAAAGCTATGATAGATGTTCAAAAAGGAGAATTAACTATGAGAGTTATTGATCAAGAAGTGACTTTTAACATTGCAAAATCTATGAAATACCCTGCTATTGAAAGAGATAATGAATGTTTTCGCATGGAAATTAGTGAACATCTATTCAAAGAACATTTTAAAGAAAATTTTGAAGAGAGAACAATTTGAAGAGAGCGATGAAATTATTTTGGACGAATTAGAGAATGAAGAATTAAATTATGTTCAGGAAAGATTTGAGATGTTAGATATTACAGAAAATGCTGATAAAAATCTATTTCTGTCAATTATAAAATCACATGAACTTGAGTTAAAAATATTGCCTAGCCACTTGAAGTATGTGTTTTTAGGAGACTCATCNGGCGAGACAGGCAAATTGGCCGTTACTTGGGTTCAAATGGCAATTTTTGGCGTTTTTTGGGCGGGAATTGTCTTTTTAAACTTAAAAATTCGATTCCTAGTTCATATTTTCCCTAAAAAAATGAAGTGAAACTCCACCAATTTCATTCCTATGGCGTCCAATTCCCCTGATAATCCCAGAATGCAAGTTTTTAATCAGCAAAAGTTTATTAGTCCGAAAGCGCAGCGAATCTTCAACAAGTTACTGATGAAGAAAAGATTGATCAAGGAACAAGGATTCATAAATTGTGGATTGAATAATCCCAAGATGGTTATTGAAGAAACTATAGTCCGACAAAAATGGGAAGTGCTGTGCTACACTACCGCCGCCGTGGTGGTTCCAGTGGTGAAAGAATCTTATGCAAATTTACATGGATTCAACCAGGGAGTTGTTTATGTGCAAGGAAGATGGATCACTTTCACTCCTGCACAGATCAATGAATTATACATGATAGAGAATGTTCCTGTCTGCCACTATTCCAATTTTGTCCCAACGAGAAACCATATGAATGAGATTTACCAATATTTAACGGATGAAACTGACGACTCGGAAACAAGAGAAAACGAGTATGTTAGTTTTTTCTGCAACACTCCTAAATCCCATTTTGAAACATTGGCACTTTTTCATTTCTACGAAACTGTTACTGACAATGAAGATTGGTAAAGTTTCTAAAGAAAGTGTCATTTTGACTTACTACATTCAAAGAGGACTGCCGATCGACATTGGATCCATAATTGTGAAGTCAGTTTTGGGCCTAATCGTTCATGGATCAACTTATGGGCATGGACACCCCTCCATAATTTTCTCACTTTGCAGTCAGTTCCAAGTGTCCTACAAAAATTGGGAAAAGGTACTGCTACCTTGGAAGCCCTTGGATCCAACTGAGAGATTCCCAGTTTTTTAAGATGAAAATGACATGGCCATTATAGTAGATCAATCATCTCAGAATTCACTGTCAGTTCAAATCTTAGTCCCTAATAAGTCTCTGGTGATCCTGCCCCGAATCATGAAATTGGAAAAAGAGGTAAAAAATGTCATGAATGCGATTAATAATATCTCCAATTTCTTTAATCATCTGAACTGGAGAATAAAAGAATATTTTGATCATTCTGGACATTTAGAAGATAGCTTAATATGACTGATGAGGAGGATGAAGTTAATAGAAGAGGATTCCACTGAAGAATTTCCATTCTGACCCTTCCTACAACCTTTCGTTCATGTGTAATCAATGAGTGACCTCAGAGGAGAATCGAGTACCGAGTCTGAAGATTAGTAGATTTATATTACTACCTATCTGTCTATCTNTGATGGCGCCACAAGGCGACACTATAAACTTTGACATGGAATTTAATCAAGTCAACATGGATTATGAAGGGCCTCTAATGGATGTCGCCAGCCGAAGGGAAAAAGAAGGACTGCCCTCACTACTAAGGTTGAACACCAAAGACAATTCATCACTAAAGGGAAAGAATGTGATGGTACAACAGGACCTGATGGAGGGGCCCAACCGCCTACCGTCCATGATAGCTATGCCAATTGGAGGCCTAGTTGCTGTTGATAATGGAAGACTTCCAGACGTGCCACTACGAAAAACTCGGTATAGAAATGCTAGCTGTCGAAATCAGAGGTCTTTCTTACGAGAAGAAAGAAGCGACAGAAAGAGGTGAAGAACCTACTTACTCCTATTCCTAAAGGAAGCATTTATGATCCAGGCATGAGAGAAACCTCTTCCAGCTTTCCTGCTACAGATGAGGAGTCTGGGTTTGTTACAGAATCAGAAATACCACTAACTTTAGATGTTCCGTGTACAGGTTGCCCTACCTGCAATGTTGAGATACCAGCACAGGCGTCAGCTGCAAGAGCATTCGTGGAGTGTCCGGACTGCAATGTCCTACACCTACAGTGCTACAACATGTTAAAGGAGTACACATCTACTGATGATGGATCTCAGACTGCCAATTACCCGATGGATGCAGAGTTATACGTCCTGTCAGACATAGAGTCATACATTCCGCTGCAGACAGAAACAACCCCAACTTGGGTTCCCGCCGCCATTGAAATGAGGGAACATCCTCGACAGCCGCCATTTCTCAATATGACATAATACTACAGAATAAGTAAAAAAAAGGAATTTCAAATTCTACAAAGAAGTGCAAGTGAGATTCATCAACATATTAGAGGGGTTGGAATTATACGCCAAGGTCTTCTCAAAAAGTGATGAATGAAGCATTCTCGACTGCATTTTGACCTAAGAGATAGAGGTCGAGCAGGCCTGCTTATGGAAAGGACCTATTCCGAACCAAGAAAATGGATGCAAGGGAAGGGGAGGATTACTATCCAGCGCGGCTGCTGCTACAACTTCACCAACGATAGACAAGGAAATCCTCCTGGGATTCTCAGTCATGATCAGGTGGATCCACTACTTACAATGATAAAATGGATGATTAAAAGAATGGTCCAATGGAGTATACTGTGAGCTAACTGCATCCCTAACAGTTGCATCATCAACATAGACGATGAAGAAGAATGCATACATCCGCACATTGATCATCATGACTTCGTGAGGCCTTTCTGAATGGTCTCATTCATGAGCAAAAACAATGTCCTATTTGGAAAAAAATTTGATATCATTGGTCCTGGCAAATTCAGAGGAGTTATAGAAGTTTCGCTGCCTGTTAATTCATTGCTAGTCCTTAAAGGAAATGGGGCGGACATCGCCAAACACTGTATTCCAAGAGTGCAACATCGTAGGGTGTCTGTGACTTTTTAATGAATGGACAACAGTAAAATTCCATGTGGATTTCAACCAAATCCAGAATTGGAGGAACTGATATCGTATGAGCTATGAGAGGGTTGCACCTCTAAGTACATGCAAATGGAACTCTTATCACACCAGGAATAGACATTTAGAGGGTTCATTTCCATTTTACTGCACTACATTGCAGCAGATATGATATGTATTAGACATGCTCAATTTATGATATGTACTTGTTGTGGCCTATTTTTTAATGTAGTTTGATGCAGTCTACACACTGCACTTTTTGAGGCTTTGGCCTACACCTAAACTGTAACACTTATTGGAGCAGATGAATGAAGTTTCTTTCAGAACTTTGTCTGTTTGTTCAAATTGCCTATTTGTGCGATGAATAAAAGTCGTGGACCATGTGTTGGTCGGGATTACAATGAACAAAGAACAAAACAACAAAAGTTTTTATGATAATAAAATTCAAATAAAAAATGTAATAATAATAATAACAAACATAAAAAAAACAAATCTCTTAAAAAAAATCAATCAACCAACTAAAATTAAATTTTTGAAAACATATTTTGAAAATTAAACATGATAAAAACAAAAAAAAGAAAATAAATATGTTGAGTTGATTCTCTCGATTTTGAGGTATCTTACTTTTTGCTCGTACAGCGCAACTATCTTTGTGTGCACTAATTCTCTTAACAACCCCATGGAGTTTCACGTTCCGCACAAAACCTCATAAAATTTCACAAATATTTATCAACAATGTCAACCTTTTCACACGACACGTATCTTTGGATTCAACACAACCAATTCTCATTTTAGAATCAGTCCTTAACTCCTGATTCACTTCTTTCTAGGTCGGTCCTTAACTTTTGACTCTCTTTTGAGATTGATCCTTAACTTTCAATTCTCATTTTAGAATCAGTCCTTAACTTTTGATTCACTCTTTTCGAGATCGGTCCTTAACTTCCGACTCTCTTTTGAGATTGATCATTAACTTTCAATTCTTATTTTAGAATCAGTCCTTAACTTCTGTTTCCTCTCTTTTTGAGATCAGTCCTTAACTTCTGACTCTCTTTTGAGATTGATCCTTAAGTTTCAATTCTCGTTTTATAATCAGTCCTTAACTTCTGATTCACTCTTTTCGAGATTGATCCTTAACTTCTGACTCTCTTTTAAGATTGATCATTAACTTTCAATTCTCATTTTAGAATTAGTCCTTAACTTTTGATTCCTCTCTTTTTGAGCTCAGTCCTTAACTTATGATCCTCTCTTTTGTGATTGATCCTTAACTTCCAATTCTTATCCTGGAATCAGTCCCTAACTTCTGATTCCTTTCTTTTTGAGATTGATCCTTAACTTCTGATCCTCTCTTTTGTGATTAATCCTTAACTTTCAATCCTCATCCTACAATCAGTCCCTAACTTCTGATTCCTCTCTTTTTGAGATCAGTCCTTAACTTTCGATCCTCTCTTTAGTGATTGATCCTTAACTTTCAATTCTTATTTTGGAATCAGTCCTTAACTTCTGATTCCTCTCTTTTTGAGATTAGTCCTTAACTTCCAATCCTCTCTTTTATGATTGATCCTTAACTTTCAATCCTTATTTTGGAATCAGTCCCTAACTTCTGATTCCTCTTATTTTGTGATTAGTCCTTAACTTCCGATTCTCACTTTTGTGATTGATCCTTAACTTTCAATCATTATCCTGGAATCAGTCCCTAACTTCTGATTCCTCTCTTTTCGTGATCGGTCCTTAACTTCCAACCCTTTTATGGAATCAATTCCCACCTCGGGGTCAGCATTACATACTGATTCCCATCCTCTATAAACATCTGAAATCTAATAACTCAAAAACTACTCTCAAATCCCCAGCGAGAGTTCCTACCTTCTGATCTCGATCAAATATCCACCTGCTCTTTCCTCAGTGGAATCAAATAACACACTCAAATTCTACACTCCTTTTGTTTTTGTTGACTTAGGAGTCTATATTGGTTTTGTTGATCTCATCGGTCAAAGCCAATACATGCAGTGTGCTTGCCTAGCACACCACACCTATTGAGAGTCCATTTGTTGACCTCACTTTTGGTTGAGGTTTAAGTTTTTCTCTTTAGTAGCCTTGGGTCTAGCCATAGGTCTTTCCTATTGAATATTCCTAGAANCTATGTAGCGTACATTGTACCCCTTGGAATTTATATATAAATGTGATGTTTTGTGTTGTGAAAGTTTATATGTGCTAAGTNTTTTGAAGAGAGAACAATTTGAAGAGAGCGATGAAATTATTTTGGACGAATTAGAGAATGAAGAATTAAATTATGTTCAGGAAAGATTTGAGATGTTAGATATTACAGAAAATGCTGATAAAAATCTATTTCTGTCAATTATAAAATCACATGAACTTGAGTTAAAAATATTGCCTAGCCACTTGAAGTATGTGTTTTTAGGAGACTCATCTACATTACCAGTTACTATATCTTCAGAATTAAATGATTTGCATAAGCAAAGACTGTTAGATACATTGAAAATATATAAGAAAGCTTTTGGTTGGACCTTAGCTGATATTAAGAGAACCAGTTCTTCAATCTGTATGCACAAAATTATATTAGATGAACAATATAAACCAAGAGTTGATCCACAACAGTCATTCGATCTGTATGCACAAAATTATATTAGATGAACAATATAAACCAAGAGTTGATCCACAAAAAGATTAAATCCGATGATGAGAGAAGTAGTTAAGAAGGAAATTTTGAAATGGTTAGACACTGGAATTATATATCCTATTACAGATAGTGCATGGGTAAGTCCAATTCATTGTGTTTCTGAGAAAGGAGGAGTGACTGTTGAAACAAAAGAAAATAATGAATTAATACTTATCAGACAAGTTACTAGGTGGCGTATTTGCATTGATTATAGAAAATTAAACACTGCCACCATGAAAAATCACTTCCCTTTACCCTTTTTAGACCAAGTAGTAGATAGACTTGCTGGGCACAAATATTTTTGTTTTTTAGATGGATGCACCAGTTACCATCAAATTCTTATTGCTCTTGAGGATCAAGAAAAGGCAAAATTTAGTAGTACTTTTGGAAATTTTGCTTTTTGAAGAATGCCTTTTGGATTATGTAATGCACCTGCAACATTCCAGAAAAGTATGATGTCTATATTTAGTAAATTAATTGATGATGGATTGGAAGTATTTATGGATGATTTCTTGCATATTTAGTAAGTTAATTGATGATGGATTGGAAGTATTTATGGATGATTTCTCTGTATTTAACGCATGCTTAAATTATCTTGAAAAAGTGTTGGAGTTATGCGAAAGAACTAATTTAGTTCTATCATGCTTAAATTATCTTGAAAAAGTTTTGGAGTTATACAAAAGAACTAATTTAGTTCTAAATACATGCTTAAATTACCTTGAAAAAGTTTTAGAGTTATGTGAAAGAACTAATTTAGTTCTGAATTGGGAGAAATGCCAATTTATGGTTGCAGGAGGAGTTGTGTTAGGGCATAAAATTTTAAAAGATGGTATGGAAGCAGACCCAGCAAAAATTCAAGTTATATATAAACTAACACCTCCTACTAATGTAAGATAGGTTAGGAGTTTTCTTGGACATGTTGGATTTTACTGTGGAATGTAAGAGAGGTTAGGAGTTTTCTTGGACATGTTGGATTTTACATGCGTTTTATTAAAGAATATTTTAAAAATTTACTCAAACTTCTATTCCAACTTTTAGAAAAGGACAGCAATTTTAAATTACTGAAAGTTGTTTAAACAAAATTTGAAATTACTGAAAGTTGTTTAAACGCCTTTGAGTTATTAAAGGAAAAATTAATCACATCCCCTATTATAGTTTCACCTAACTGGAGAAACCATTTGAACTGATGTGTGACGCTAGTGATTATGCTATTGGAGTTGTTCTTGGACCAAGGTATGAAAAGATTTTTAAAGTTATATACTACGCTACTAAAACTCTTAATGATGCACAAATTAACTATATTGTTACTAAAAAAGAGTTACTAGTCGTTGTGTATGCTTTAGATAAATTCAAATCTTATTTAATTTGAGCTAAATGTGTTGTGCACACTGATCACTCTGCTATTAAATATCTGATGCAAAAGAAGGATGCCAAACCAAGGTTGATTAGATGGATACTTTTGATACAAGAATTTAATTTTGTGGTTATTGATAGAAAGGGAACTGATAATCAAATTGCTGATCATTTGTCAAGATTAGAAAATCATGAATTATCTGACATCGACAATGAAATTACAGATAGTTTCCCTAATGAACCACTTTATAATATTAATGAGTGGAAAATACCATGGTATGCTGATATTGTTAACAATAATGTAAGTGATATTTTGCAACCTATGCTGACATTGCAACAACAAAGAAAATTCATTCATGATACGAAAGCATATTTTTGGGCGAGCCTTATTTATATAAACAATGTAAGGATCTTACTTTGAGGAGATGTGTCCCTTATGAAGAAACTGAGCTAATCATTTAGAAATGTCATGATTCTGAATTTGGAGGACATTTTGGGATTGATAAAACTTCTATTGGAATGACTCCTTACAGTTTGTTTTTTGGAAAGACTTGTCACTTACCAGTAGAATTGGAGCATAAAGCATATTGGGCGATTAAATATTTATAATATAAAGATGCTTGTAAGAAGAGATTGTTACAACTAAATGAATTGGAAGAATTAAGAAATGAATCATTGGTAAGAAGAGATTGTTACAAATAAATGAATTGGAAGAATTAAGAAATGAGTCTTATGATAACGACAGAATTTATAAGGAAAAAATTAAAGTTATGGCATGATCGGAAGATTAACCAGAAGAACTTTGAATTAAATGAATTGGAAGAATTAAGAAATGAGTCTTATTATAACAACTTAAGAAGAGATTGTTACAATTAAATGAATTGGAAGAATTAAGAAATGAATCTTATGATAATGTAGAATTTATAAGGAAAAATTAAAGTTATGGCATGATCGGAAGATTAACCAGAAGAAATTTAAACCAGGACAAGATGTAAAAACTAAAGTTATGGCATGATCGGAAAATTAACGTCTTATGATAACGACAGAATTTATAAGGAGAAACTAAAGTTATGGCATGATCGGAAGATTAACAAAAGCACTTGGAACCAGGACAAGAAGTTTTACTTTACAAAAAATTAAAGTTATGGCATGATCGGAAGATTAACCAAAAGCACTTTGAACAAGACAAGAAGTTTTACTTTACAACACTAGGCTGAAGTTATTTTCTGGGAAATTGAAGTCTCGTTGGTTAGGACNAAGCCCATGGAAGTTGGGTGCAAATAAATAGGAAAATCATATTATCGGGCGTAGAATTGCAGATTTTAGAGTGACAGACTAAAATCCCCAATTAGGTCTTATCGTTTAGGTGCTGAAGTGTAGATGTTAGCCCTCAGGCGAGGGAAACGTGGGAGCTCTGAAGTGAGAGCCAGTATCCTCCCAGTCTAGCCGCAGATTCAGTAAACAAGCGTAGGATTAGTTAATGTTCTTTATGCCTAGATCAAATGGTAAAGAATAGGTATGCTCCTATTTGGCACAACACTATAAATTCTTGACAAGGAGCAGGATGTTTTCTTATATATTGAATATCACATTTAAACCTTCATTAATATCATTAGGTATTTAATAGTTAATAAAATTACATATTTATTTTAATTGTCTATTAGTGACAGATAATCAAATTGAACTTTGCTGTTGCGATTAAAATATTGCTTTTCTAAAATCTTAGTTCGTAGTTCTAAACCACTCCCTATGGGATCGATATNAGTGAAGATTACATCAAAGATTCAGGGATGTGAAAGCCCTTGGAAGTTGGGTGCAAATAAATAGGGAAATAATATTATCGGGCATAGAATTGGACCAAGCCCTTGGAAGTTGGGTGCAAATAAATAGAGAAATAATATTATCGGGCGTAGAATTGGAGCTCTTGGAAGTTGGGTGCAAATAAATAGGGAAATAATATTATCGGGCGTAGAATTGGAGATTTTCAAAGCCCTCGGAAGTTGGGTGCAAATAAATAGGGAAATAATATTATCGGGCGTAGAATTGGAGATTTTAGATTAGAAGTTGGGTGCAAATAAATAGGGAAATAAAATTATCAGGCGTAGAATTGGAGATTTTAGAGGAAAGTTGGGTGCAAATAAATAGGGAAATAAAATTATCGGGCGTAGAATTGGAGATTTTAGAGTGAAAAGTTGGGTGCAAATAAATATGGAAAAAAAATTATCGAGCGTAGAATTGGAGATTTTAGAGTGACAGACTAAAATCCCCAATTTGGTGCAAATAAATAGGGAAATAAAAATTATCGAGCGTAGAATTGGAGATTTTAGAGTGGATACTAAAATCCCCAATTTGGTCCTATCGTTTGGGTGCTAAAGTGTAGATGTTAGCCCTCAGGTGAGGGGAATGTGGGAGCTCCGAAGTGAGAGTCGATATTCTCCCAGCCTAGCCGCAGATTCAGTAAACAAGCGTAGAATTAGTCAAGGTTCTTTATTGAAAGTGACTTTATATATGCAATAAAATATAAGATAAATATAGACGTATTAAATATTCAATAATTATAATTTCACACGTATCAACGTAAGTATACGTATCGCTCAAGTAATATAGGGCTCTAATAGAGTCCTAGATATCGATCCCACAGGGAGTAGTTTAGAATTACGGACTAAGACTTTAGAAAAGAAATACTTTAATCACAACAACGACGTTCAATTTGCTTATCTGTCACTAATAGGCAATTGAAATAAATAGATAATTTTACTAACTAATAAATAACTAGGGATATTAAGTAGGGTTTAATTGTGATATTCAATATATAAGAAAGCATATTTCTCCTTGCCAAGAAATTATGATGAATAGATAAAATAAATTAGTTCAATTTATATTGTGTCAAATAGGAGCATACCTATTCGTTACCCTTTGGTCCAGGCATAAAGAACATTGACTAATCCTATGCTTATTTATTGAATCTGCGGCTAGGCTGGGAGGATAACGGCTCTCACTTCGGAGCTCCCATGTTCCCCTCACCTGAGGGCTAACATCTACACTTTAGCACCCAAACGATAGGACTGAATTGATGATTTTAGTCTGTCACTCTAAAATCTCAAATTCTACTCCCGATAATATTATTTCCCTATTTATTTGCACCCAACTTCCAAGGGCTTTGACCTCCCTGAATCTTGGATATAATCTTCACTTTAGTTGTAAAACATAACATATTTTAACAAATCAATTGGCCAAATTGAAAGTAAATTAAGATTGAAGTGAAAAGATCATCATAATTTCTTAAACATTTTCATGACTTCACCAATTCAAATCACCATTTCACAAATCTCGAGACAAGGAGAAAGACAGAGAAAACTACTTAGAACTCATGGGGAAACACAACAAAACTCGGAATTCATATATAAAATCAAAGTCATACAAACTACAAAAAGTAAATAACTTATCTCTACTTTCTCCCCAAGAACACTCCTCGAAGTTCCTCTGAATCTCTTCCTTTCTTTACAGCACACAGAATTCCTCTTCGAAGTAGCAAGGAGGAAGAAATCTCTCACTTTCCTTCCACTCTTACAATCTCTCGAAGAATTCCTCACAATTGTTACACTCTATTGGAAATTCTATACACTAATGGTAACCTCCAAGGCCTCTATAACTCTTCTAATTTTTTACCAAAATGTTCTTTTAAATTTGTGGATGAGCTTTCCCAAGAGTTGCCTAAGCATCCCTTCAAAATTTGGCCTTATCCAAAGCTTAAGTAGGCATAANCTTTGGAAATTTTCTATAATTTGATTAGATTGAAATGGCTCCACGTCAAAAGAGAAGAGTTGAGTTTGACGTATAATTTGATTAGATTGAAATGGCTCCACGTCAAAAGAGAAGAGTTGAGTTCGACGAGTTTTCACTTCGTCAATGCGATGGCTAAAACAAAATTTACTTCCATATTTAAAGGAAAGAAGTGTATACAAGATCGAGTTTTTGAAAGCCGGGGAGGAGAAATTGAATGAGTTATTACCGAGCGGAGGTGGGAAAATATTTGTTACACCACCAATAAAGCTGATGCAAATGTTGTGAAGGAGTTCTATGCCAATGTGATTTATTCTGATGACGGAATCGTTCAAGTGCGTGGATTTCCTGTTGAGTTTACTGCCACTCGCATCAACACTTTTTATGAAATCTCAGACTCTTATAGGTACCAATATGAATCCTTTAGTACTATGGAAGGCCCCCTTAATGATGTGATCAACTTTCTTACTGATGGGAAAGGAACATGGAAGATAAAGCAGCGAGAACGGGTAAATTTTTTTGCTTCCATGTTGAATGCCACATCTAAAGCGTGACACTATTTTATTTCCTCTACTAATTTTTCTGCTTCCTTGATGGGAAAGGAACATGGAAGATAAAACAGCGAGAACGGGTAAATTTTTCTGCTTCCATGCCTGAATGCCACCTTTAAGGAATGACACTATTTCATTTCCTCTACTCTGTTACCGACCTATCATCATAGAGAGGTAACTAAAGATAGAGCTATTCTAAATTTCTCTATTTAGAATAATATAACTATAAATGTGGGGAGACTAATTCTTAAGAATATATTGACTACAGCGAGGAGTGAGACTAGTGGAGGTCTAGGACATNGCTCACCTGACCTCCTGGCCACCTACCCTAGCCTTGTCGACTGGCCTAGTCACCGGAAAATGTCCAAATTGAGAGCCACCCCCATGAAGTCAAACCCAATTCAAACCTAGAGGCCACCTCATTCCATTTTAAATTTAAAGCCTCTCTACCCTCCACCTAAGCAAACTTTTTCACCCCCCAATTGGCCATAGCAGCCACCCTAAGCCAATTTTATAAAACCTCACCTCCATGTCCATAAAGAGGTGTTCTGAACTTTTCTCAAGGAGATCCTTCAAAATCACTCCTTGAGCTTCCTTGAGACATCCACAGTGCAACCCAACTACCCCATTGCCCTAAATCCCCTTGCCGGAGCTCAATTTTTGAACTCAAAACCTTGTCGGAGACAGGACAGTGCTCTCCACACCTCTACACTCCACCAAAATCAAATTAAACTGACCACACCATCACCACAGTGAAAGAAGAAGAAGCCCCATCAAATCCGCCTCATAAAGAGCCCCTATCATAGCTCTAGACCAACACCTAAAATCAAGCTTGGTCGAATTCATACCTAGACATTTCACCACAGCAAGAGGCTCAGTCCCTAGCCTCCTTGGACCTCAAAAAATGTGTAGAGTGACCTAAGGAAAATATGTTGAGATTTTCATACATTTTTTATACTGTTTTTTATGATATTGCACTTTAAAGAAATGTATTTTTGATATTTCTTTGCATGAATGATGAATTAGGGTCATTGGAGCAAAAAGATACAAAAATGAGCGAATTTGGAGTGAAAAGGACCAAAATGTGGAGATTTGAACTAGGCCGCCAACGACGAGTTTTTCCCGAGACTACAAGACAAAATTCTTCAGAAGCCCACCGACGGCGCCCTCGAGGCCGCTGACGGCGAGATCGACGGTTATGCCTACTTAAGCTTTGGATAAAGCCAAATTTTGAAGGGATGCTTAGGAAACTCTTGGGAAAGCTCACTTACAACTTTAAAAGAATATTTTGGCCGAAAATTAGAGAGGTCTTGGATGTTAGAGAGGTCCTAGAGTGTATAGNCATTTCTTGTCACTGATCCCTTAATCCTTCGGGAGACTCATGTAGATGGTCCTCTAAACCTACTAGCCCTAGGCTGGGGTTTAACTAAGACCAGTACATAGAGGTCCCAAATAGAGATTTCATTGGTCCATAGCTGACATATGGTGGTTGGAACCCAAATTCTACCAAAAACACCCAACTTGGCCTTTTTGCCCCAAAACTCTTCCAAATTACCTAAATACCCTTGAAACCCTAAATTTGACCAAAATTCTTAAATTTACCTAAAATACCCAAATTTGTTCAAAAATCATTTCAAACCTTTTGAAAACATCCAAATTACCCAAAAATCACAAAAAATTGCCAAATTACCAACATGCCCCTCCTAAGCCCAAAATTTTAAAAATTCTAAAAAAATCCCAAAAATTCTCAAAACCTTTCAAATATTCCCAATTTCATTTTTCTCAACTACCACATGACCCAATTTGACCAATTTGACCATTTTGACCAAACCCCTAAATTGCCTTTAAAGGTCCAATTTTTCCCTAAATTTACCTTAAATGTCCATCAAATTGGTCCCAATTTCCCCCAATTTCAATTCTAAACTCAAAATCACCTTCCATATAAATAACATAAATCAAATCCAAGCTTGATTGGCCCATTCTTTAAGCCCAATTTTGATCTAGGTCAAACCCCCAATTTTGGCCATATGACTTGATCTCACCAAATTGAACATATAGCCTACTCAATTTGTCACAATTTATGTTGAAAATTCTCCATAACATTGCTAAACATCAAACTTGACCTTCAATTAGCCTTAGTGAAACCTCAATTTCATTTAATTTCAACTTAAATCCAAAAATCCCCAAAATTTTCCTAAATTGGCTATGTCTCCAAATTTCACCAAATTGATTTCCCTAACCCCAAAATTGGCACCCAATTTATGTTGAAAACTCTTCATGACATTATTATTGACCATTTTCAACAATGAATTTGGACTTAGCCCAAGCCTAGCCCAATCTAGACCCAAGTCTAGCTCAACAAGCCTAAATTGATCAAAATTCAAAAATCCCTCAAATTGGACTCCCAATTGAACTCAAAATCATTTCAAGTCTTCACCAAAAATCTTCATGAAAATCATCTACACAATGTTGATCAATAAATTAGGCTCAAGGTCATGGCTAGCCTAAATCAAACCCACTTTAAGCCAAATTGACCTACATGGACCCCTTCACCAAAAATTGACCCAATCAAGCCAAATTGACCAACCAAAGACAACCACAGCCAAATTTTAAACCTTATTGACTAGACTAAACCCCATGGAACCACC
>JXCR01094814.1:182901-225648 GCA_002079205.1 Phalaenopsis hybrid cultivar
TTATTTTTTTTTTTTTTGTATTGTGGGAGCTATTTTTCTTATTCTGCTATAACTAATTTGAAAACTACAGCTATTCAGCTAATTTACATCTATGACATAACTATATTTTTCACCAAAAATAGTTGCAACACAATAGATTATCCAAAGAATCTCGCTGTTATTCCAACGTCAACATTCGGACATCAATTGTGAAGCTACTTTCCCAAGATGCAGTTTCACAACTGCTTCTTCAAAAAGCACTAGCCACCACAAACACACCTTAACTCTACTTAAAACTCAGTGCAGACCTTGGAGTCAGTAATGAATTCATTATGCTTGTGATAGTTTAGGTTTCTTGAGCTCTTAAGGTTTTTCATCACAAATAAGAAAAAATTTCTTTCGTATATCTTTGAAAGTGAACAAAGGTCACCATAGTTGAGATCATAATGTGTATAATAAAGTAATTTATTTTGAATTTTAAGAAAATTTAAATAATTTAAGAAGTTCTCGCATATCTAATATGATTGGTGCATTACATTTTATTTACAAGAATGCCTCTAGAGTATATAAAATACATCACATCATTATGAGCCAATTTTTTTCCTAATTGTAAGGTGATCCTATTAGTAGAGCTTTAAACATGCCAAGCATAAAATCAAAAGATTGCTTACAATTACATTTCAACTTGACCTAACATGCTCAACTATGATTTGAATCGACTCAAAAATATATTTCTATAGTCTTGCAATTCGAGCTTAAAATAATGTTAGCTTTGCGTCTAATCTAAAATGAATAAGACATATGATTTATATTTTATTTTATTTTGAGTCATATTTACTGAATTTTATTCGATGTGAAGCCAGGGCTAATGAAAGAGACGATCTTCTTAATCAAACTTATCACCGTCTTTTTATCAAGGAGTAGGGCTGTTAAAACGGCTCGTTGTTCACGAACAGCTCGTGTTGGACTCGTTAACATGCTCGTGTTCGGCTCGTTCGCTAAGTTAACAAGCCGAACACNTGCCCCATTACTTAACATCTTATGCCTAGGGTTGTCAAAACGACTCTTTGTTCGTGAATGTCTCGTGTTCGGCTCGCTAAGCAAACGAGTCGAACACAAACACACTTTTTGAGCTCGAAATATAAACGAGCTGNTTTATAATCAATTAAAAGTATTAATAAAGAAAATAGAATAAAAATTTAATAAATTAAATTCAAATGAAGTTTTAATATAAACAATAATTTTTTAAATCTTGCACCAATACTTAACATCTTATGCCTACGTGATTAGGGTTGTCAAAACGACTCTTTGTTCGTGAATGGCTCGTATTCGGCTCGCTAAGCAAACGAGTCGAACACAAACACACTTTTTGAGCTCCAAATATAAACAAGCGGAACAGGAGTTGAGCCTGGGCTCGCTCGTGTTTGGCTCGTTTACACCCCTTTCAAGGAGCCGCTTGGGATCATTTTTTATTTTTATTTAAAATAAAATATATTTGATATGTTTTAGCATTTTTAATTATTTTAAAAAGACTTAAANGGAGTTGAGCCTGGGCTAGCTCGTGTTTGGCTCGTTTACACCCCTTTTAAGGAGCCGCTTGGGATCATTTTTTATTTTTATTTTTATTTTTATTTAAAATAAAATATATTTGATATGTTTTAGCATTTTTAATTATTTTAAAAAGACTTAAACACTATTTATCCCATATATTCATTTTGTTCTAGTGAGGTATACATATATAACAAACCCAAGTCAATCCAAATCTATAAATAGAAAATATCAAGATCGAACCCTTCTAACTCTCTATGAACTATCTGATACTTTATGATAGTTATTATATCCCATGAGGCTATCCTTATATTTAGCTAAAAAAATATTATATTTAGAATGAAAATACTTACATTTGCTAAAATACTTTTTTATACATTTGATGAAATATTATATCTAGATCAAAGTTTATATATTCTCATTAAAAGATTAGGTTGGACTTTAAAACCTTTTTATATGCTTTGAGATGGGTGCAATATCTAAGTAATCNCGAACTATCTGATACTTTATGATAGTTATTATATCCCATGAGGCTATCTTTATATTTAGCTAAAAAAGTATTATATTTTGAAAGAAAATACTTATGTTTGTTAAAATACTATTTATATATTTGATAAAATATTATATCTAGATCAAAGTTTATATATCCTCATTAAAAGATTAGGTTGGACTTTAAAACCTTTTTATATGCTTTGAGATGGGTGCAATATCTAAGTAATCTATATTGTTTAAAGACTTTTTAAAGTTTATGTTAATTAAAAATTTAATCATAATATCTTAATCCAGTTATTTTCAAGAAAATTACAAGATATATGAAGAAATAGTTTTTTTTAACCATAAATATGGTATATAAAAAATATACTAAAAAGGGATGACCACTAGAGCAATGATGAAATTGCCTCATATTGTATTAAAATTCTAAATTTTAAGTCGTAAAAAATGAACTCCATAAATACAAAAGTAAAATTATACATATCAACCACTCTCTAGTAATATAAAATATTACGTGCAAAGTTTAGACGTAGAAGTATGTCTAAAGCTGCAAAAAAAAGATGAGTGCAACATTGTATTTAGTAGACACGTTATATATGTAATGATAGTACTCGTTATATTTTGTGCATATCCGAAGATATCAAGACTCCACACTTAATATTTTTTTACGCCCCCACAATACTATTAGTACAAAGAGTAGACTTTTTTTTGTAAATAAAAAGCTAAGCTGAGCTAGGGTTGTAATCGAGCCGAGCATATCATAGTTCGGGCTTAGCTTGGTATAATTATAAATTGTTCATGTTCGGCTTGAGCTTGTGTCAAGCTTTCATATATTGTTCAAGCTTGACTTGTTTAAATTTTTCACTGTTCGGACTTAATTTGTACTTAAATTATTTATGACAAGTGAACGAATATTTAAACCAGTTAAAAATTCAAACGAGTATCTAAATTTTCATTAAAAAAAATTAATAAAATAATTTTACAAATTTAATCACAGCTATTAATTTATTGATTATAAACTCTAAGCCTTAGAAAATCTTAAATCTCATATCTCCTCTTTTGCCTGAAATCCCTCACTTAGGAGATATTTAATACAATAATTTGTATAGCATTTACGCATAATTTAACTTAAATCCTTCCAAACAACTAAAACTTACAACTTAAAGACCTACAAAAACTTAATACCAAGTATTTATATATCATATATATAAATTATCATCGCGCTATCAACAAACAAATTAATATTCTATTTAATTAAGTTTTATTTAACTAATAATTTCATATATCATACGAGCTATCATCGAGTTTAATATTGAATATTTAACAAATTACTTGTTGAACAAAGAATGAGTTTATTCATGAACATAAATGAACATGTTTGACTATATTTATGTTAGTTCATTTAAGCTTCGAACTTTTAAAAATTTTTCAAACTTATTTATTTATTAATTTGAATGAATATGCTTATGCCTTAACTGAACCGAGTTCAAATTGTTCTATCAAGTACATTGGTTCATTTATAGCACTAGGCCGAGCTATTTCATAGAAAACACACTTGATTTTAATTCGCGCTTGAAGCAATTAAGAAAAAATAGTAAATATCTTAATCTTATGTTGATTTACCTTCAAAATAAATGGTTGAGTGTCACAATAATTGATTTGACAAGCATTATGAGAAAAATATGCAGAAGCGGTGATTAATTATATATAATATGCAAAATCATAATTGTTCGGGAGTGGAGTAGCCAAGGAATTTTCACATGAAGGGTGTATTTTAAGGAAAATTATTCCATCAGGAGAACAGACACAAAATTTGTGTCCAGAGTCCAGTGGTCATGTGTCACGTGACAAGTGGGCTCCAGCACTCTAAAAAACTTACCCAACCAATATTACAGTGGGACCTACTTGCCACATGACAAGTGCTCACTGGACTCCAGACGTAAATTTGGGACTGGTGTTCTGATAGAAGTTTGACTGATAAATGACATAATTTTGATAATGAGAGTCTGGTACTAAAAATTCAAATATCAAATAATACCTACGTATAAGGGTCCGTTTGGGGCCGCTTTTTCGAGCGGCTAGGCCCCAAACCGCGAAGCACCTATTTTTTTTGCGCTTTCGCTCAACGTTCGAGGATGCTTGCCGCTGAAGTAGGCGGAAAGCTAACCGCGGTATCGACCCCTCGACCCCACGTTCGCGATTATTATTTCCCCCATTGCCCCGCTCGAAGCCGCAGCACCCTCATTGCCGAAACCTCGTAGAGGGAATTTTCTGCCCTAAAGCGGCGTAGGGGCTTCTTGGTAGTTTTCGTATCCCCAACACTCCTTATTGTTGGAGTTCCTTGAGAAATCAGAGCTCAAGGATTCAAGAGAGTCCTACAGAAATAATGTCCGTCTTATTTTAGTTTTATTTTCGAAATTTTGAGAGTTCCTCTTTAGGTTATGTCTACCATTAGCCCCTTAAATGTGGATTTAAAAATTAATCATAAGTTCTATCAAACAAAGCTGGCGCGAGCTCTTGTAATACTATTTTTTTATGTTGAATCTCTCTATCTTCCACAGAAAGACATCTTTTAATTTGTAATTAAATTGTGGTTTGATTGTGATAAACAATCCAAGGAGCTACGTGATCAAAGATTGAACAAATAATCTAAGATTCTTTGATGCAAGTGGCAAGGAACTGTGAATAGATCAATTGTTTACGAAACCGTGAAAAGATTCTTTGATGCAAGTTTTTCTTTTTTTTTTTTTCTTATTTAATTATTGGTTCAAGTACCCTCGATGACAAAAGAATCCAGGTATATATGGCAGATTATAGTCCAAATTTGATGATAAAAATAAAAAAAAAAGGCATAAAATACAATGGACAATTAAATTTGAATCATATAAAGCTATAATTAGGCTGAAAATACTACACAACTTTAATAGCAGCCTTCAGAGAAAAAAAAAATGCCAAAATGAAAAATAAATAAATAAATAAATAAAACTAAAGCTCTTACTGCTAATCCTCCTTGTGGAACATTATTGAATATTTTCCTAAAATCAATAATAATAATAATAATAAAAGAACTAGAGACCAAAACCTCTCAAAAACTGAAATTTCTGGACGTTAAATTCTCAAAGGCAATAGAAACGTACAGGATTCTCCCAGAATAGTTACAGAGCGGAGGTGTCCTTTGGATATGAACCAAGAACTCGGAAAAAGGAAACATATTCCTGCGTGAAAGTTTTCAAGATAAAAGCTTTTAGGGCACCCCTTTGAAAAGAGATAAAAGGAGTAATTTTTTTTGTGCAGGCAGAGGAAGAAAACAAATGGTAGCATTTTTACATCTAGCNCATGTAATATTTTGACAATCATGTGTTAAACGCAGAAAAAACTCTAAACAAAATGCTAACCTGTAGATGAGACAAGGCATTCTTAACACGAAGATCAGCCAAAGATGCTTCAAAGTCAACATGGAACAGATAATTAAAACACCTGGGGAAAATATTAATTATTTCATAGAATAATACACATCATCTTATATATAAATAAAAAAATAAAAAATAAAAAAAAAACTTTTTCGTATGGTAAGAGAACTTTTCCATAAATGAAAAGAAAAAATTACGTGCGCTTTGAATCATCAACCACCCTTAAAGGGAGTGTTTTTTGTGGTCTGCTTTCAATCTGTAGCAGCAGTTTGAAGGAGTTAAAATATTTGTTTGGGAAGAAAAAAAGAAATAAAAATTAGCAGAAAAATGTTTTGTTATGGAGGACCTTTGAGAGATTTATATTCCGCAAAGCAAAAACTGCTAAGACTTTAAACAGCATTCCAGGACCTTCTTCAAGAGTGAAGGCAATGCTAGTCTACGAAAAGGAAAACACTGGCTAAAAAAACTCATCTAATAAAGAGAAATTTGCATACATACCACATAATTATTACGTATTACATATCACATTTATAATTTATAAGACTTTGGTGTCATAATCTATGCATGAGAATGTATATTTCACTTCTAAAAAGTTAGTAATAGTGGTACTTTTGATGTGATATTGAAGACTTGAGTGCTAGGTATGCGTGTAAATGTCAAAGTTTAGGTGTTCGATATGTAAATATATAAGAATTGTGGGGTATGTATGTGAATGGCCCTTGATAAAAAGACAACTAAATAGAAATACTATTTCAGTACCTTAAATGGTCTGTCAATTCTTGGAATTATAGGATTTCTGGCCAAGATCATAAAGCGAGTAACATTGTTAGGGAAATCCTAACATCACATAAGTGCAAAATCAGAGCAAGGAACTTTGAAGTTTACCGAGAATAGCAAGCATTTTTAGCATGCAAGCAAGATAAGCATGACATGTACTAAACCAACAAATCAAGCTACTAGAAGATAAAATGACTTGCATATAACTCAACTTAGAAAACAGAAAACTTGCATGACAAAACCAACAAAAATTGAAGTTATTTGCCTTTCATTCTTTTTTTTTTTATGAATTTATATTAACATAAAGAGTTTCAAATATGAAATATATAAAATCATTATTTAAAAANATGAATTTATATTAACATAAAGAGTTTCAAATATGAAATATATTAAATCATTATTTAAAAAACATGGTGACAGAGAAGCAGAGTCATCACATAGGGGTAAAAGCGAAACTATACTGAAATTTTGAAAATGTGATGACAGAGGATCACATCAACATAAGAATCAAGATGAAAAGATAAATTTTATTTTGAAAATGGGCATTACAAATTACAAGTAACGTTTGAAACTAAGCCCGAGAGGAAATAGTTAACAAGAGGGTCNTAGATTTTACTCTGAAAATGGGCATTACAAATTACAAGTAACGTTTGAAACTAAGCCCGAGAGGAAATAGTTAACAAGAGGGTCGGTAGCCTCTTTGGCCAAGACATACCCCTGCTGCAACAGCCTCTCATACAAAACATCCCCCCAAACCTCTACTGGTTCAACCGATTCGTCTCGACTAAGGCCTGGTGTATGAGGGATCTCTCTCGAAAGTTCGACAGTTCCTGGCGAAGAGTGGCTATGCTATCTCCCCCTACATCCTCTCCAATTTATCCACACGAGGGCAGCTCGTGTTTCTCCTCGCCTTGATAGATCTCGACCAACTAAGCGAAGGAGTTTTTTATCTCGTCCCAGCGGTGAGCGAACAACCCAGGAGACATCCGACGTCCATCAGTTGTATCCCCGTGGGTCTCAAGAGGATTGTCTGGNACCCTGGTGTATGAGGGATCTCTCTCGAAAGTTCGATAGTTCCTGGCGAAGAGTGGCTATGCTATCTCCCCCTACATCCTCTCCAATTTCTCCACACGAGCAAGCAGCTCGTGTTCCTCCTCGCCTTGATAGATCTCGACCAACTGAGCGAAGGAGTTTTTTATCTCGTCCCGGCTGTGAGCGAACAACCCAGGAGACATCCGACGTCCATCAGTTGTATCCCCGTGGGTCTCAAGAGGATTGCCTGGGCGGTTAATCCCAACATCCTCGCTCAAGAGTAGGGCGCCCTCAACTAGCGCTTGGGCAAGCGCCTCAGGCGGGTTCTCACTAACACTTGTCGGAGGCAAGTCATCATACAAGATTATCGAAACTGAAACAGCTACAACAAGAGATAACGTAAAGAAAGGGGCTCCCTAAAAAAAATTAAATTAGATAAGATTGAGGTTCCTCATACACGAAAGAGTCGATTCGACTCAGACGATGTAAGTGACACATTGCTCTCATCAGGCGATGGCAAAGTACCAACTGCTTGGTGCATACTAGGTGGCGTTATATGATATGAACCACGTGCCTTGAAGCACTGGCGACTATACGTTTTGTATCAGTAGTATCCAGAATAGAGTTCCAGGAATCGATCCCACAGGCAGTGAGATGAATCCCAAAAGAAAAATCTTAAAACAAGTCTAACTTCACAAGCCAAAGGAAATTCAAGTTTAGATAAGTTTCCCCCTTGAATTGTTCTGATGGAGAATATAGTATCAAACATGAGCTATCCTTTTCCTTGTCTCCTTNGTTGAAGCACTGGCGACTATACGTTTCGTATTAGTAGTATCCAGAATAGAGTTCCAGGAATCGATCCCACAGGGAGTGAGATGAATCCCAAAAGAAAAATCCTAAAACAAGTTTAACTTCACAAGCCAAAGAAAATTCAAGTTTAGAGAAGTTTCCCCCTTGAATTGTTCTGATGGAGAATATAGTATCAAACATGAGCTATCCTTTTCCTTGTCTCCTTTTGGAAGTCTAAGGAAATTTGGCTATCAAGAGTTTAGTTCCCTAAATCTCTTGATCAAACTAAGAAGATACCTTCTGCCTAAATGTTATCATAAACTCAAGGATAATGTTTCTATTCCAATGAGTTCATGAGGTTAACTTCTTTCGTTCTACAAAATATCCTTTCAGATTTCAAAGTTCACGAAGGATATTAACATTCCTACTGGCCAGGTAGAAAGTAAATGAAGCAACTCAACACTATTACAGCAATTCACATGCGAATCACATAAATAATTTCAATTATATTCTACCACTATTCAATTCAAGGAAGAAATAAAGGATCTCCTCACTCTTCATTATAAAAACCATCACATCAAACTTTGAATTAAACATTGAAATCGTACACCAAATTTTCACAGAAATTCAGATGAAATCCAAACTAAAAATGCACTTCTCTTTCTTTTAGAAAGCAAGATGGAAGAATCGAAAACAAGTAGTGACTAAATCTCTTGATCCTCTCAAATCTCTCTTTCCTTCACTTCAAAACTCCATACAAAGCCTCTTTGGTCTTCCTCTTCAATGCTCCAAGCTTCNACACAAAATTTTCACAGAAATTCAGATGAAATCCAAACTAAAAATGCACTTCTCTTTCTTTTAGAAAGCAAGATGGTAGAATTGAAAACAAGTAGTGAATAAATCTCTTGATCCTCTCGAATCTCTCTTTCATTCACTTCAAAACTCCATACAAAGCCTCTTTGGTCTTCCTCTTCAATGCTCCAAGCTTCAAAATGCAGAAAATGCCCTTCTTACTTCACTTCCAGCATTCCGATACCTCTCCCTACGAAGAGACACATCCCAACTGTAGAAACAACCAATCTAAGTAAACCAGTGCCGCAAATTTGCGCCTAGGTGCTGGTTACATAATCTAGAACTAGGACATTGGGCGCCAAACGCCCAAAGGCAGCACCTAGGGGATGCAGGTGTAGCNCAGCATTCTGATACCTCTTCCTACGAAGAGACACATCCCAACTGTAGAAACAACCAATCTAAGTAAACCAGTGCTGCAAATTTGCGCCTAGGTGCTAGTTACATAATCTAGAACTAGGACATTGGGCGCCAAACGCCCAAAGGCAGCACCTAGGGGATGCAGGTGTAGCGCCTACTCATTGCAGTCGCGGGACTACTTTCCAGCAGTTCAGTCTCGTGCTCGGATCTAGACTGCTTGGGTGCCTATGCGCCCAGTCCTAGCGCTTAGGTGCTGGTAAGCTAGTGCCTACTTTCCAGGCTCCTGGCAGCTACGTTCAAAGTTCTCTGTCTAGTTGGCAAAAATCACAGGAGACTGACCTACATCAGGTGCCTAGGCGCCCAGTCCTCGCACTAGTCAGCTACTNCTGCTTTGGGTGCCTATGCGCCCAGTACTAACGCTTAGGTGCTAGTAAGCTAGTGCTTACTTTCCAGGCTCCTGGCAGCTACATTCAAAGTTCTCTGTCTGTTTGGCAAAAATCACAGGAGACTGACCTACATCAGGTGCCTAGGCGCCCAGTCCTCGCACTAGTCAGCTACTTTGCTCCATTTGACGATGTTTCAAGCTCCGATCAACCTCTTTGCCTGAATCCTACAAAACAACACTAAAAACCTTCAAACAAACGGCAAATAAGCATATAAAATTACAGAAATAAAACAACAATAAAGCAAAATTCTTATGCATGTTAAAATCCCCCCAAACTCAAAGATTACTTGCCCTCAAGTAAATCTAAAATCCTAAATTTAATGCATTAGAAATGCTTGTAGTTATGATTAATGGTTATCAATCAAATACTATTTCAATTTTAAGTTTATATGAATATGAATGAAACATTATATCTCCATCAAATTAAATTTGCAGAGCTAAACCCTAAAGTCCCTAATTTATCATAAACTATCTAAATCATTATATTCAACCTAGGTCACATGTATAAAACTCAATTAATAAATATATATAACAATCTTAAGAACTCAGTCATCTACTTCTAAATCATTATATTCAACCTAGGTCACATGTATAAAACTCAATTAATAAATATATATAACAATCTTAAGANGCAAAACAACACTAAAAACCTTCCAACAAACTGGAAATAAGCATATAAAATTATAGGGATAAAACAACAATAAAGCACAATTCTTATGCATGTTAAAATCATCCCAAACTCAAAGATTACTTGCCCTCAAGTAAATCTAAAATCCTAAATTTAATGCATTAGCAATGCTTGTAGTTATGATTAATGGTTATCAATCAAATACTATTTCAATTTTAAGTTTATATGAATATGAATGAAACATTATATCTCCATCAAATTAAATTTGCAGAGCTAAACCCTAAAGTCCCTAATTTATCATAAACTATGTAAATCATTATATTCAACCTAGGTCACATGTATAAAGCTCAATTAATAAATACATATAACAATCTTAAGAACTCAGTCATCTACTTAATTCATTCAGTTTGATCTACTTTTCACTTTATAAGCATAAAATTTAATTTTAGTTAGAGGTGTTAATGAATTTTTAATTTTTAGAAAAGAAATTGAAAAAAAAACTTAAATAAAGCTTCTCCTCAAGCTTTTTCCCAAAGGTTCATTATATATTTTTATCTTCTTTTCGATTCTGAGCCTTTGAATTTGAATTCTTTTCATTTTGATTTTTCCTTTCGAAGACCCCTTTTTTTATATCCATCGTCTGGGATTACTATATCTAGATTAGCTCTTAAAAGATTTTGGATTCCAAGCTCCCTTCACAAATTAAATTTCATTACACCCCAAACCCAATTCAATACTTTCTGACTTACAAAATGGTTACTAACCCGATTCTATACTGGTTAAATAAAGTCTAAACTTTTAAAAATTTTGTATCTGTTTAGAATTAGTTAATCTATATCTAAGGGTATGTTTGGGGCAGCTACAACATATTAAAAAATAGTTTTGAAGCTGCTAAAAAAATAATCTGATGCTCAAAGAGTTGTGGTGGCTATTACAATTTTTTTTTTAAATTCAGACCGCAACTAAAAAGTTGTCACCGCACTCATCCAAGATTAGTGAGAAAACGTAAATTTCAGTGGCAGTTTTTTCAAAAAGCTGTCAAAATGTAGTTTACCCAAACAAACAAAATTACAATGCGGTGCCCACCACACCGCCATCCCAAATGGACCCTAAATGACCTAGAATTGATTATAAAGATATAAAGAAAGCATATGTTAAAAATTGATGTTTAGATGTCAACTCATTAAGTTTAACTTTCTGAGAAATATATGACACTATTCAAATATTCTCAAAATTTGAAATTGAAGCATCCCTCATCTATTACCCTCATTATTCCAATAAAAAAAATTTC
This sequence comes from Phalaenopsis hybrid cultivar, assembly GCA_002079205.1. Taxonomy (NCBI): domain Eukaryota; kingdom Viridiplantae; phylum Streptophyta; class Magnoliopsida; order Asparagales; family Orchidaceae; genus Phalaenopsis; species Phalaenopsis hybrid cultivar. The sequence continues at coordinate 194,502 of JXCR01094814.1, forward strand.
AAAAATTAAGTTTCTAACTACTATGAGGGGCAAATAGTTTCAAGTACGAATTCATCAAATCATACAACCCTGACAAAATAATAGAAGTATCCTCAACAAGAGTGTTGAGATGCTCAAAGATAGAGGTAATGGAAGCAGAGGGGCGAGATTTAAAAGAAGAAGAAGGACAAGCAGAACTCTTACTCCGCTCAAATAATGAAGAGAACAATATGTTGTACAACCCTATATTCCTCTTTGTGAAAGACTTAAGGGCAGGTAACTATTTCTCACAGCTATCATACTCAAATCCAGTAGTAAAACACAGAAAAAAGATGGTAGAAGGGTGTCCCGAACCTATGGTAGATCCACCTTTCAACGTGTAATAGATTGAAAGGTTGTTGACAGACCCAACATCAATTGACTTATGCGTTTAGATACAATAGTTCATAATGGCTCACTCTCGGGTAACTTTGCTCAAATTAGTGGAGGGAAGAAGTTTTGCTGAAAAAAAATGGTGCCAAACCTTAGACTCAACATTCAAAGTAGCATTAGAAAAACATATTTTTTTCTCTCCTCTCTAATTTTCCACTCACCATTCAATCGACTTACCCATTTTGATACAATACTTCATTATGGCTCGCTCTTGGGTAACTTCGCTCAAATTAGTGGAGGGAAGAAGTTATGTTGAAATGAAATGGTGCCAAGCCTTGGACTCAGCATTCAAAGTAGTAGCAGGAAAATCTTTTTTTTTTCTCCTCTCTAATTTTCCACTCACCCCTCCCATCAGTAAAATACCTAATGATTTCAGCTAACTCTTGGTAAAAAGGTCTGAAATTAGAGTAGTATCATTAGGCAAGTTAGGAAGAATGAAAAATGCATTGTCTTTCTCGGAGAAATCAACAGTTTTACCCCTAACAAAAACCTTGTCATTTTGGGATTCATTCAAATTAGCGAAAAATTCTCGAACCATAAGAATCACCGCAACGTGGGTCTCATAGCACAAATGATCCCAATCTCGAGCAAAAATTACTCCCTCAACTCCTCCCCCCGGCAGGAAGAATCCTCTCTTCGGAATAAACTGTCTTGATACCAAAAATTTCGATATANGGTCAGGAAGAACGAAAAATGCATTGTTTTTCTCGAAGAAATCAACAGTTTTGCCCCTAACAAAAACCTTGTCATTTTGGGATTCATTCAAATTAGCGAAAAATTCCCGAACCATGAGAACCACCGCAACATGGGTTTCATAGCACAAATGATCCCAATCTCGAGCAAAAATTACTCCTTCAACTCCTCCCCCCGGCAGGAAGAATCCTCTCTTCGGAATAAACTGTCTTGATACCAAAAATTCGATATATCACTCTTTGGCTTTTGCACTAACAAATTTTTTGTTGTAAAAGGAAGTCTTAGATTTTCCACCCTGTCTTAGGTGCCATGAATAAAGGATATAAGTAGAAAATGAAATGAACAAGCTTACATGAAGCTTACAAGATCAAGATCTAGACCTACCCAAGAGCAAAACCCCAAAAATCCCAAATCTCTCTGAAGAAACTTGAAATCAATGAGTAAAGCTAGAAGAAAAGAGGTTAAGGACACAAGCTTCCTCAAGGATCACCGGATCTACCTTTCTTCGAGCTCTAAAAAAAAAATGGAACTTTTCAAGGATCTAGGGCTTTCGAACAAAGAGAGGAGCGAAGAAGCAGAAAGAACAAAGAAAACAAGCAAACAGTGAAAACCACAAATTTATAGAAGATCTAGGTGCCTAGAGCCTGGTGCGACACCTAGGCGTTGCATAAGATCTAATCGTGTGTCCAAGTAGCGTCTAAGTGCTGGTACCAGCGCCTATGTGTTGATCAAACAAGTACAATCCTAAGAGAATGACGCCTAGACGCCCTACCCAGATTTTCTCCGGTACAGAAGATCAAATTTGCAGCCTCACTGAAGGCATAAATCACGATCAAGCCTACACATCACACCACAAATCACACACAAGTGCAATAACAAGTAAAAGAAACACAACAAACACACAGATACACTTAGGTTGTCTCTCGAAAAGCATTTGATTTAATGTCCTCAGCCTGAAAATGCCAAATTTATTAATTAGGATGACTCAAAATCAAAGTCATTTTATGGCCAATTCTATCTCCTCCTAAATATAGCTTAAGTCTCTATCCATTAACCTTAAATACCCTTCCGCTCTTTTTATCCTCAATTTAAATAGCTCTGAAAGGATAAATCTGTACTATAGTAAATGGGTCTGACCATCTGAATTTATGTTTTTCGCGAACTAATCTCAATCGAGAAATATACAGTAAAACCTCTTGTCCATGCTCAAAAAATTTTCCTAAGAAGCTTCCAATCATGTCATTCTTTCATTTTTTTCCTTATTAATATTAGCATTTTCCTAGGTTTCTTTCCTAATTTCATCCAATTCATTTAACTGTAGTAAACATTTTCCTGTCAAATCTTTTATGTTATAATTGAATTCTTTCACGGCCTAATATACTTTATGTTCTAATTTCACAGATAAATGACAAGTCTTACCAAATATAAGCTTACAATGGAGCATTCCTATGGGAGTCCTATAACCAGTCATATAAGCCCGAAGTGCATCATCAACCTCAGCCTTACCAAATATAAGCTTACAATGGGGCATTCCTATGGGAGTCCTATAACCAGTCATATAAGCCCAAAGTGCATCATGAAACCTCAGACCAATCCTTTCTACTGGAGTTAACAGTTTTCTCAATAATATTTTTAATTTCCCTATTTGATATTTCTGCTAAACCACTAGTTTGAGGGTGATGGACAGTGGAAATCTTATGTTTAATTTCATATTTTTCTATCAAAGTCTCAATTTTCATATTCATAAAGTGACTCCCTCCATTACTTACAATTACCCTATGTGTTTCAAATCTACAAAAAATATTCTTCTTTAAAAATTTTGAAACACTCTGAGTGTCACAATTAGGGAGAACAATAGTCTCTATCCATTTTGAGACATGATCCAATAGCACAAGAATATAAAGTTTTCCTAGCAAAGATACAAAAGGTCTCATGAAATCTAAACCCCAAACATCAATAATTTTAGCATACAAAGTGTTGTTCAATATCATTTCATCTATTTTTGATATATTTCCTACTCTGACATTTATCACAAGATTTAATGCAATTATTCAAGTCCTTAAAAAGATTAGATCAATAAAATTCAGATTGAAGAATCTTAGCAGTCGTTCGATATCCTCTGTAATGCCCTCCATGTTAAGAATCAAGGCATCTCTTAATAAAATCATAGGTTTCTTCTAAAGAGAGACATCTTCCAATGATTTAATTCTTACACCTCCTATAAAGATATTGGTAATCCAAAAATAACATTTAGCATCAAATAAGAATTTCTTCCTCTAATGGTATGTCAGATCATAGGATAAAATATTACTAACGATAAAGTTCACTATGTTTGCATATGAAGGCAAATTCACATCAGAAATATCTAAGAGTTGTTCGTCAAGGAAATGCTCATTAATCTCATCATGAAAATTAGTAGAACTCCCATGATCAAGCTTAGATAAGTGGTCAGCTATCTAATTTTCGATATTTTTCTATCTACAATCTTGATATCGAATTCTTTCAACAAAAGGACATAACAAATCAAACAAGTTTTTGTCTTTTTTAGTTATAAGATATCGAACCGCAGTGAAGTCGGTCAAAACGGTGCAATTTGTACCAATCAAATAGGGCCAAAATTTATCGAATGCATACACTATAGCCAGAAGCACATTTTCCGTTGTAGTATAATTCACTTAAGCCTCGTTTAGGGTCTTATTAGCATAATATATAGCTCAAAACATTTTCTCTATCCTCTGGCCTAAGACCACTCCTACTGCATAATGGCTCAAAAGGCCTCTTCCAGTTAAGTGCAACAATAATGGGCTCAGTGACTAATTTATCCTTTAAAGTTTCAAAAGCGGTGTGGCAATCCTCGTCAAAGTGAAATGGAACATCTTTTTCTGATAAATGGCATTGTGGTTTGGTGAATTTTGAAAAGTTTAATATTACGTCTATAGAACTCGTCATAGCCTAAAAAGCTCATAACCCCTCGCAGAAATGGGTGAGGAAAGTTTTCTTATCACCTGAATTTTTTTTGGATCCACATTCAAACCCTTCTCAAAAATTTTGAGCCCAAAACAAATCCCTTATTCACCATAAATTAAAAACTTTCCCAATTCAACACCAGATTTGTCTCCTCGCATCTTTGAAACACCCTAGCATGATTTTCGAAGCACGTATCAAAAGTAGGCCCAAACATAGAGAAGTCATACTTAAACGCCTCGATCGCCTTCTCAAACAAATAAAAAAAAATGAACATTATTCAGCGCTGAAAAAGTGGCAGACGCGTTGCATAGTCTGAATGACATCCTCCTAAACACAAGAGTCCTATAAGGGCTCGTGAATTTAGTCTTATCCTAATCCTCTGGAGCTATAAGAATCTGATGATACCCTGAATATCCGACTAAGAAGCAGAAAAATGGATGGTTAGCTAGTCTATCCAGTATTTGGTCTGGAAAGAAAAGGGGGAAATGGTTTTTTTTAGTGACAGTGTTTAATTTCCTATAACCAATGCAAAGGCTCCTCCCGGTGACATGTCTTGTAGGTGTCAGCTCATTTTGCTCATTTTCCAGAACAGACAGCCCTTCCTTCATGGGTAAAAAAATGGATAGAACTAACTCAAGCACTATTAGAGATGAGATAGATAATGTCTACATCTAGCAATTTCACTCTCCTTTATTACTTCTTTCATCAACGAGTTGAGTCTTCTCTGAGGGTCAGCCTTTGGTTTGTGGTCTTCTTCCATAAGGCTCTTATGCATACACAATGAAGGACTTATCCCCTTAATATCTGCCAAGGTTCAACAAAAGACTCTACTAAAGTCCTTTGAAGCTTGGAACAAAACTCGTATCAATTTCTTTTCTTGAAACTTATTGAGTTCTGAGGAAATGATCACAAGTAAAGTCGATGGCTCTCCTAAGTAGGCATACGTCAGGTGTTTGGGTAAGGCTTTCATTTATAGTTTAGAGGGCTCTTCTACGAACGGCTCTAAGGGCTTGGAATAACTAGTGGTATTCAAAGCTCAAATATCTCTCCATACACCCTAAGGCTCTCCTCTAATAATAGAGCTGGTTCATCCTGAGAGTCAAGACTATCTTCCTCAATCAAAATCTACTCAACTGGATCAGCTTCTGAAGTCTCCTGAAATTGGCTTCTAACTACACCATCCACTAGATCTAACCTATAACAAGAGTCATCTCACGAATTAGAAGAGTATTTAATAGATTTCAAGACATTAAAAGTTATCTCATGGTCATTCACCCTCATCATCAACTCTTCCTTATGAATATCTATCATCACCCTACTAGTAGCTAGGAAAGACCTTCCAAAAATAATGAGAATCTCTTTATCCTCCTCCATGTCTAAAACAATAAATCCATATAGAAGATAAACTTGTCTACCTTAACTAAGCATCATCTATAACCCCCTAGGATAAGTTATTGAGCAGTCAACCAATTGAAGGGTCACGGTGGTGGGATGAACTTCTCCTAATCTTAATCTCCTAAAGATAGACAAGGGCACGGGGTTGATACTAGCACCTAGATCACACAGGGCATTCTCAAAACATTTCTCTCCTATGGCACAAGGGATGGTAAAACTACCTGGGTCATTAAGTTTTTGAGTAAGCATCTTCTGAATGATTGCATTATACTCCTCACTAAGTGCAACAGTCTCAAAATCTCCTAACTTTCTTTTATTGTTTAAAATATCCTTCATAAACTTCACATAACTAGGCATTTGTTCTAAAGTTTTGGCAAAGAGAATGTTGATAGTTGCTTCTTAAACACCTCTAGAAATCTGGAGAGTTTTGATTCAGTCTGTATTTTTGAAGCATTTGAGGAAACGATGGAGGTAATCATTATGGGTCAATCCTAGGAGGCGAGTTAAATCTTCCTAAGTTCTGGGTAGGTTTTTCACTAAGTTTTTCATATTTTGGATTGACTTCTACTATGACCTCCCTGCTATTCGCTTCTAATTCTCTCTCATTTCTCAACTTAATAGCCTTGATCTGCTCATTTGCTTTCTCCTTGAGGTTAATTTCGATGGTGCTAGAAAGAGTTCCCTGATATCTATTACTTAGAGAATTTGTTATCTAGCCTAGTTGGTTATCTATGTTCCTAATAGCTGTAACTTGACTTTGTAGTTGATTCCCCATTTGCAACACTACTTCTTCTAATGACAGTTTCTTATCTTTAAATTGAGAGTTTGAATTAAATCCTAGAGGGTTAGTCTGTCTTGGGCTTCCATTACCGTGGTCACTCCAACTCTCTACTGAATTAGCTTGACTGTTTCCACATTACTGGTTTCCTACACCTGGGTTATTATTGTTCAAGTTAAAGTTTGGGTGATTTTTCCAACCAGGGTAATAGGTATTGTAGTATGGGTTATTAAACCTATTATTTATGACAGTTATAGTCTCGATGGGAAATGTATTATGATCTACCAGCTCCATAAGCATTCTATTCTATGACTGGCGATCCTTGTGTTAGATTCAATCCTAATTGATTTAGCTTCCCAAAGATAGCCGCTATTTGAGATGTCAAGATTGATAAAGTGTCTATGTCATCAACACGGCTACCTTCCTATGGTTCACTCTATCATAAGGTCATTGGAGGTTATTAGTCATCATCTGTTAGATCAATGAATAGGTCGCTTCAAAGGGTTTAGACATAAGGGAATCTCCTGTTGCAACATCTATGACCTACCTAAGGAATCCTACTGTCTGAATGATCAACCAATCTGGTAGTTCTTGGAGAGGACACTTCTTAAGAAGCTCCTTAAATCTTTCTCAAGCTTTGTAAATAGATTCCCCACCAAATTGACTAAAAAAGGTAATGTCATTCCTAAGTTTGGTCGTTTTGAGTGATGAGAAGTATTTAGCTAAGATTCTATGGACCAGTTAATTCTAGGTCCTGATAGACCCAAGAGCTAGAAAACTAAGCCACATTTTAACTTTATCCCTCAGGGAGAAAGGGAACCTAAGTCTAACGACGTCGTTGGAAACACCTTTATAGCAAAGTGTGGCATAAAGTTCTAAAAAGCTCGCTACGTAAATTAGGGTCTTATGATGGTGTCCTCCTAAATTGATTATTTTGCACAATCAGGATGATGGTGGGTTTCAGTTCAAACAAGTTCACTTCGACGGCAGAGGTATTGATACTTAAGTAGATTTCATCTATCATAGAGTTTGTAAATTTCTTAAGAGGTCTATTCATTTCATTGGGTATGTGAGACAATGGGTTTCTCCTGAGGTATGTGTGCTATCTCTCCTAATTCTTTTTGAAGCCTTTTAAATTTTCTAATTTTTTTTACGATTCTTTCTAACTCTAGATTGTATGGTTCAAGGTCTGAAGGCCCAGCAGTACGCATACACTATTGGGGTGAACTAACTAAACAACCTTAAGCTAACAAGATGCAACAATGTTCAAGTAAATAAAAACAACAAACAAAAATACTAAGTAAACACAAATGCAAAAACAAACAACAAACAATTAACACGAGTTTTGCAGTAAGTATAAAGCAAGATACAAGTGCATAGATTAAACAGTAGGACTAACAAGATATTTTGGTATTTTTATTTATAAGTACAAAAAAAATTACAAAACAAGTTGATGATGTAACACAATGGTTTTCAAGTCGAGACCCTAAAAGTTCAACTAAAATTCTCCTAAATTGGAATTCACCGTCGTTCTCCGACAACGATGTCAAACCTTGATAAGAACCCAGTGCGGCAAAGCATTAGCGACACGCGCAAGTATACATATCGTATCAGTAATATCCAGAATAGAATTCCGAGTATCGATCCCACAAGAAGCGAGATGAATCCTAAAATAAATACTTCTAGTTTACTATTGTCGGTCCTAGCCTGAATGGTTCAACTTGTTGATGTTGAGGAAATGTTTTACCCTATTTCAATTTTAAAATAAGTCTATTCTAACAAGCCAAAGGAAGTTTTTAAGAAATCAAGTTTTGAAAAGTTTCCCCCTTGAATTGTTCTAATGGAAAAAAGAATTGAAATAATGATTACAACTTAGTATCAAACAGCAGCTATCATTTTCCTTATCCCCATCCGAAAGTCTAAGAAAATTCAGATATCAAGAATTTTGTTCCCTAAATCTTGACCAGCCTCATAAAATACCAATCCTTAAATTTTAGCATAACTCAAAGGTAATATCCTTATTCCAATGAATTTATGTGACTAACATCTTTTGTTCCACTAAGTATCCTTCTGGATCTCAAAGTTCATGAAGGATGTTAACATTCCTATTGTCCAGATAGAAAGTAAATGAGACAAATTGGTTAAATCAACACTATTATAGCAATTCACATGAGAATCACATAGATAGTTTCAATTCTATTCTATCACTATTCAATTCAAAAAAGAAATAAAAGATCTACTAACTCTTCATTATAAAAAACCATCACATCAAACTTTAAATTAAATATGGAAATCATACATCAAGTTTTCACAGATATTCAAATGAAAATTCAAACTAGAATGTACTTATCTCCATATTTTACAAAGTATGATGAAAGAATCGAAAACAAGCAGTGAATACACCTCTAGATCCTCTCGAATGTTCACTTCAAAACTCCTTATAAAGCCTCTTTGTTCTTCCTCTTCAATGCTCCATGCTTCAAATGCAGAGAAAGACCATTCTTACTTTGTTTCCAGCATTTTTATACTTCCCCTTGGCGAAGATATGCATCCCAACTGCAAAAACTACCAGTCTGCATAAACTAGTGTCTAGGCGCCGCAGATTAACAACTAGGTGTTGGTCATGAAATCTAGAACTTGGGTATCGAGCGCCTAGGCTCTAGGCACTGCAGGTGTAGCGCCTACTCGTTGCAATCACAGTGCCTACATTCCAAGTTCTCTATATTCTGAACAATTTCTAGTCAGCATCGGCCCCAAGGTGCCCAGAGGCAGTGCCTCCTTTCCAGCAGCTTGGTCTCATGCTCGGATCTGCTTCGGGAGCCTAGGTGCCTAGTCCTGACACCTAGGCATTGGTAAGCTCACACCTACTTTCTATGCTACCGATGCCTACTTTCCAACCACTCTATTTGGTGGGCGAAAATCCCAGGAGACTGACCTGCTTCGAGCGCCTAGGCTCTTAGTCCTGATGCCTAGGTGTCGGTCAGCCACTTTACTCAATAACAATGTTTCAAGCTTCGATCAACCTCCTTCCCTGAATCCCGCATAACAACACTAAAAACATTCCCACAATAGTAAAATAAGCATATAAAATGATAGAAATACAGCAGCAATTGAACAAAACTCTCATGTACGTCAGCATAGCAACAATAGCTTCTTATGTACCGGGTAGCAACAAAGCACCAATAATTTCTTGTGTGGCACCATTGGTTGGCGGGTCTCTTGCCATAGTGGAAGGTTGATTTGATGGATCGATGGTTGGGATGGTCGCCTAAACATTCCTGCTGAATTTCGACGAATGAATCAGAAAACCTCGTCTGATCCGCCAGCGTCACTGCTTTTCTCTTTTTAATGATGGCTTCCTTCTTCTTTTCACCTTTCGAGCGGTGCCGCTCCTTCAGTCTCCCAAAGGTAAAACAANGTTGATCTGATGGATCGATGGTTGGGATGGTCACCTAAGCATTCCTACTGAATTTCGACGAATGAATCAAAAAACCTCGTCTGATCCGCCAGCGTCACTGCTTTTCTCTTCTTAATGATGGCTTCCTTCTTCTTTTCACCTTTCGAGCGGTGCCGCTCCTTCAGTCTCCCAAAGGTAAAACAAAGTAAATCTTTGTTAAGGATACGACCCTGAGGATTCGACGTGTCCTCTATTACAATGCTCAAAAGCCGACCAATTCAATCGAGAATGGATGCAGAGTAAATATGGAATGTGGAAAGAGACTCATCACACTTTATTTAAAAGAGTCAAAAATGTGGAAATCAAGAGAGTTCAATTAATGAATCATTAATTAATAATAAAAGTGATTTAATTTTTTATTAAATTCTCTTATTATAGCAGTGTCACTAGCAAGAAAAGAATTGGGGAGGTAAAGTATGTACATAAAAAATACGTCAATTTTGATTCTGATGAGATAAAATGTTTCAAAAGAAAAGAGTATAACGAGGGAGGGCCCGTCAACAGAAGATTATGAGGTCGACATTTCCTATCGAGTGAAGCTATCCAAGCCAAAACCAGTGAAGCCAAAGCCGAACGAACCGCGAGACAGACCAAAGACGACCAAAGGATATACGAATAAGTCGATCCATGTAAGATGTGGTTCTTTAGCATCTCCAACCACCCCAGAGACATTTAGAGACCCCTCATTAGGGGCCAGGAATCAACAACTAACTATATCAACTGGCCGACTCACAACGACAAAAATTAGCTGACTGAGCTAAATGCATCCAGCCGAGCAAATCCCAACCGACNGATCTTTGCTAAGGATACAACCCTGACGATTCGACGCGTTCTCTATTACAATGCTCAAAAGCCGACCAATTCAATCGAGAATGGATGCAGAGTAAATATGGAATGTGGAAAGAGACTCATCACACTTTATTTAAAAGAGTCAAAAATGTGGAAATCAAGAGAGTTCAATTAATGAATCATTAATTAATAATAAAAGTGATTTAATTTTTGTATTAAATTCTCTTATTATAGCAGTGTCAATTGCAAGAAAAGAATTGGGGAGGTAAAGTATGTACAAATAAATACGTCAGTTTTGATCCTGATGAGATAAAATGTTTCAAAAGAAAGGAGTATAACGAGGGAGGGCCCGTCAACAGAAGATTATGAGGTCGACATTTCCTATCGAGTGAAGCTATCCAAGCCAAAACTAGTGAGGCCAAAGTCGAACGAACCGCGAGACAGACCAAAGGATATACGAATAAGTCGATCCATGGAAGATATGGTTCTTTAGCATCTCCAACCACCCCAGTGACATTTAGAGACCCCTCATTAGGGGCCAGGAATCAACGGTCAACTATTTCAACTGGCCGACTCACAACGACAAAAATTAGCTAACTGAGCTAAATGCATCTAGCCGAGCAAATCTCAACCGACTAAGACAAACCAAATTGAGCTTAACCGGCCAACCTAGAGAGTAGCCAAAGGATAAGTTCATACATGTAAAATACTAAAAGTACTCTGTGCAACCCCCTTTAATGTATGGAAAAAAAATGTAACATTATGACCGTATACCATATCCTATAAATAGAGAGATTATTTTAAGAATAAGATACGATTGATATGATATTTTACTGTCCATTTATGTCTCTCCCTCCATCTCTCTATATTCTTTGGGTGTGATTCACGGACAAACCGGGATTCAATATAATATATATATATGTATATATATATATATATATATATATATATNGGCCAACTACTGGCCGACTCACAACGACAAAAATTAGCTGACTGAGCTAAATGCATCCAGCCGAGCAAATCTCAACCGACTAAGACAAACCAAATTGAGCTTAGCCGGCCAACCTAGGGAGCAGCCAGAGGATAAGTTCATACATGTAAAATACTAAAAGTACTCTGTGCAACACCCTTTAAAGTATGGAAAAAAAAGTAACATCATGACCTTATACCCTATCCTATAAATAGAGAGATTATTTTAAAAATAAGATACGATTGATATGATATTTTACTGTCCATTTATGTCTCTCTCTCCCTCCATCTCTCTTTCCTTATAATATATTCCTTGGATGTGATTCACGGACAAACCAGGATTCAATATAATATATATATATATATATATATATATATATATATATNCGAGCAAATCCCAACCGACTAAGACAAACCAAATTGAGCTTAGACGACCAACCTAGGGAGCAGCCAGAGGATAAGTTCATACATGTAAAATACTAAAAATACTCTGTGCAACCCCCTTTAAAGTATGGAAAAAAAATGTAATATTATGACCTTATACCCCATCCTATAAATAGAGAGATTATTTTAAAAATAAGATACGATTGATATGATATTTTATTGTCCATTTATGTCTCTCTCTCCCTCCATCTCTCTTTCCTTACACTATATTCTTTGGGTGTGATTCACGGACAAATCAGGATTCAATATAATATATATATATATATATATATATATATATATATATATATATATATATATATATANATAAAATTAAAAAAAAATATATCTTTTTTCAATAAAATCAGACAATAATTTTCCTTCAGTCCTCACATTTTAACATATTGAATTGAAAAAAAAAAGATTTCTACCACAATAACTTCTAGAAAGCAACAACAAAACAATTCCTCAAACAAATATGTGGTGATTTGAAACACAAAACAGGCAGAAGGCTATCATAAATAAATCCTAAAAAGAAGACCATCCATTGCATATGCAATCATATGGAGCGGTCTAAAATGTTTATGCAAACTTAACTTAACAAGGACTATGAGAAACTTTGACTCGTATTTAACAACAATACTTTTGATTGAAAAAAAAATCACTCATATGTCCCTAAATAAAATTATCATGGACATATTATGTATATTATTAGGTTAAGAAAATAAAAATTTTCTATATTACTTTGATGCATAAAACACAATGTGCTAACTATCATTCTGAAAAATTTCACTAGCCTCTTGGGAGAACTCCTTTTTCTTATCCCACAGAACCTACAATGCACTCTAGTAACTTTTTGCAAGAATAGCTTGCAAAAATACTCTTTAATTATTTACATGAGTCTTTTTTTGTAAGAATAAATTGTTGACATAGTCCCCGACTAATACTAGAGTTTATAGAAGCATCAAAATAGTCGTCAGATTTTTTTAATTTAGATTGAAATAGTTCACATGGAAGACTACTATAACTCAATTTTAAAATAATGATTTATTTATTTTTGNCCATCTTTCTTGCACACCTATTTTCATTCAATAGTTTTATCTACAAGGGAAATTGATTTGGAATTGCGTTTCATAATCTAAGCAATAGTTCAACATTCAAAAACATAATCATAGTGGTAGTATAACATATGGAATCATGTTTGTAGTAGTAACCTGACATTTATCATCATAGGCATGGATTTTAGAGTAACGAAATTTCATAAGCATACATTTACATGTNGTTTTCTGCAAGGGAATTTGATTTGGAATTGCATTTCATAATCTAAGCAATAGTTCAATATTCAAAAACATAATATATAGCAAATGGAATCATGGTTGTAGGAGTAACCTGACATTTATCATCATAGGCATGGATTTTAGAGTAACGAAATTTCATAAGCATACATTTACATGTTTCTTAGTAGACATAAACCTTAAAATGATTATGATTTTATGAAATTCTATACCAACATAGCATTGCAAACATGATTCATAATAATATGACAAATATTAAGGACTATCCAAGGGTTAGGTATTTCACGCTAATTTTTCATCAATTGGTTTTGGTTCCACGTGGAAGAAAAATTTTGGCTGATTCGGAGATTTAGGGCTTCGGGTAGTTCGGACGACAAAAGATCGGAGAATAAGAGCGGCGCATATTTAGCGNCGGTTAGGTATTTCACGCTAATTTTTCATCAATTGGTTTTGGTTGCACGTGGAAGAAAAATTTTGGCTAATTCGGAGATTTAGGGCTTCGGGTAGTTCGGACGACAAAAGATCGGAGAATAAGAGCGGCGCATATTTAGCGATTTCCGCATAGGGTATTCGGCGAAGGAGTTTGGACGGAACAGCTTCTCCGAATGGCGCCAGAGGGCGTTTGTGCGAGGTTTCTGTGGTTCGGCGAAGCTCGCGAGCGGGAGGAGGCGGCGCAGTTTCGCAGAGGAGATCGGGATGAGTTCCAGCGACCGGCGAAGTAGGCGAAGCAGGGCGACGGGTTTCGACGAAGTCGAGCGACTCAGAGGAGGGCTTCCGACGAAGGATTTGTGCGACGCAAGTAGTTCCTGTGAATGGCGACATAGTTCGGAAACAGGATTCAGGAAGCACTTTTCGTAGGCATGGGGCTCCGCGAGGGATTTTTCTGAACAGAGAAAGGATTTGTAAGAATAATTTGGGAGAGAAAATCAGGTGGTGAAGTTCGATGATATTAGTAACTTTGAATTATGACAAACAAATATGAAAGATTTGTTGGCATAACAGAGAATCTTGAAGGTTTTGCGGACAATAAAATTAGATGCCATAGAAGATAAAAATTGAAAAAAATTGCAACAACGAGCGACAACAACCATACGCCTATGTCTGACAGATGAAGTTATGTATCACGAGATGAATATGAAATCTCCAAGGAAAATATAAAAAAATCGGAAACTCAGTTTGTCTAAATTTCTGAATAATAAATTGTATCTGAAACGAAATCTGTACGGGCTGAATATCCGAGAAGGTTCTGATCTGACATAACACGTGAATGACTTAAATCAAATTATCACAGATTTGTCAGGAAGCACTTTTCGTAGGCATGGGGCTCTGCGAGGGATTCTCCTGAATAGAGAAGGATTTGTAAGAATAATTTGGGCGAGAAAATCAGGTGGTGAAGTTCGATGATGCTAGTAACTTTGAATTATGACAAACAAATATGAAAGATTTGCTGACACAACAGAGAATCTTGAAGGCTTTGCGGACAATAAAATCAGATGCCATGAAAGATAAAGATTGAGAAGAATTGCAACAACGAGCGACAACAACCATACGCCTATGTCTGACAGATGAGGTTATGTATCACGTGATGAATATGAAATCTCCAAGAAAGATATAAAAAAATCAGAAACTCAGTTTGTCTAAATTTCTGAATAATAAATTGTATCTGAAACGAAATCTGTACGGGCTGAATATCCAAGAAGGTTCTGATCTGACATAGCACGTGAATGACTTAAATCAAATTATCACAGATTTGTCACGGTTTGATGTGAGTATTGAGGATGAAGATTGAACAATGATTTTGTTGAGTTCATTGCCTTATTCCTATGAACATCTGATGAGTACTCTTACATATAGGAAAAAAACTATCAAAATTGATGATTACTGCAGTATTGTTAACTCACAATTAACAGAAGCAAAATGTAGGGAAAAACTCTTATGACGACAGTTTATATGTCAAGGGTAAGTTGGATCATGGAAGAAAGAAAGAGAAAAAGAATTTTGGAAGGCGAAATTTCAGATCAAAGTCTAAAGACAAAAAAACAATTAATTGCTACAAGTGCAAGAAACCGGGTCATATGAAGAGGGATTGTCCAAAGCTCAAGAAACAGATTGAGGAGAAATGTGATACATTATCTAAGTTTGTAAATGTGGTACAGAGTAACAATTCAGATTGCAGCGATGGTGATATGTTTTCAGTTTTATCAACTCAGTTTATAGATGCATGAATTCTTGATTCATGGTGCTATTATCACATAACACATAATATGGAGTGGTTTATTTCATACAGGTTAACTAATTCTGGCCCAGTCTATTTATGTGATGATAGATGTTGCAATATTTTTGGTATTGGTGAAGTCAGAATTCAGATGTATGATGACACGGTTAGAACATTATGCGATGTCAGACATATTTCATATCTGAATAAGAATTTGATTTTCTTAGGCACTATACATAGAAATGATTTTATTCCTAAGACAGATGAGGATAGAGAAACCATCATAATTATTAAGGACGTACTGACTGTGATGAAAAGAAAGTTAACTGCAGGTAATATTTACAAACAATTAGGGAGTACAGTTGTAGGTGGAGCTCATTCTGTGAAGTCAGATAATGATAATACAAAGATATGACATATGCGTCTGGGCCATCTTATCACGAAATTGCATAGAAGAAACCTGTTGCATGGTGTTAAAAGCTGCAAGCTCGATCTTTATAAATTATTTGTTCTTGAAAAACAGACTAGAGTCAGTTTTATGACTAGAAAACACAAAACTGAAGAGATTCTTAATTATATGCATTCAGATGTATGTGGTCCTACCAGGGAATCGTCATTGAGAGGATCTCTTTATTTTATTGCATTTATTGATAATTTCTTTAGAAAAGTTGTGTATATTTTTTGAAGCAGAAATTTAAAGTATTCTTTAAATTCAAGCTGTAGAAAGCCGAGGTGGAGAACCAAACTGACAGAAAAATCAAATATTTGAGGTCTGATAATGACATGGAGTACATAGATTCACAATTTCAGAAATTTTGTGAGGAACATGAGATTCAGAGATATTTTTCAGTGCGCAAGACAACACAACAAAATTGTGTGGCAGAAAGGATGAACATGTCCTTAACTGAAAAGACAAGATGTCTGAGATTGAATGCATGACTTCCTAAGAGTTTTGGGCAGATGCTATGAATTTGACATATTTTTTCATCAATAGATCATCTCGGGCATCATTAGGTAGTAAGGTTGCAGAAGAGGTATGAACATATATTCTAGTAATTTCGATCATTTATGAATTTTTTGTTGTCTTGCTTATGTGCATGTATCAAAACTTGATGCAAAATCTAATAAATGCATCTTTTTGGGTTCTAAAAAAGGTGTGAAAGGATACAAGTTTTGGGATCCAGTTGCAAAAAAGTTGGTGATCAGTAGAGATGCAGTTTTTGATGAGCAGTCCATGTTGCAGCAAAATAAAAAAAATGTGCAAGAGAATAGTTTCAGTTTAAATACAGTGCAGATGGATTTAAAACAACATTCAAAAACAATTGAGAAAGTTGAAAGTTCAACTAACACCTGGTGATTCAAATATAGATGAATTGCAGAATTACAATCTAGCCAGAGAGTTAGAGACAGACAGAGACGCACCAATAGAAGATCTCGTAGCAAATTGAGTTATGAAAACTTAATCACTTATGCACTTCTCATCAACAACGATGATCTAACCAGCCAGAAGAAAAAAAAATTGATGGGTGCAATGGTTGAGGAAATAGAATCTTTGCAGAAAAATTGCACATGAGAGCTAGTTCAGCTTCCTGAGGGAAAGAAGGTTATTGGGTGCAAGTAAATGCACAAATGAAACCAGCAGTATCAGAAAAACAAGGAGAAAAGTTCAAGGTCCGACTGGTAGCAAAGGAATTTTCACAGTAGAAAAGAATATACTATGATGAAATATTTTCTCTTATGGCCAAACATACTTCAATTAGGACAGTGCTTGCATTAGTAATTATTTGAGATTTGTATTTGGAGCAGATGAATGTTAAAACTGCTTTCTTACATGGTTATTTGGAGGAGCAGATTTACATGGAACAACTAAAATGGTTTAATCAACCTGGACAGGAGCATTTGGTTTGCAGATTAAATAAATCGCTGTATAGGTTGAAACAATCTCCAAGACAATAATACAAACGGTTTGACTCCTACATGACTCAGATTGACTACAAGCAATGTGAGTATGATTGTTGTGTTTATGTGAAGAGTCTTGATGATCGTTTTTATTTTTTTTTTCTGTTACTCTATGTTGACGATATACTGATTGCTGCAAAGAATATGAATGATGTCTGTTATTTGAAAGCTTTATTGAGCCAGTAATTTGACATGAAAGACTTGGGTCCTATGAAGAAGCTTCTTGGAATGGAGATTCATGGAGATAGAGACTCAAGACAACTGTGTTTATCACAAGTAGGCTATGTTGAGAAAGTGTTGGACTGGTTTGAGATGAGCAGAGCAAAGCCTGTGTGCACTTCATTAGTAAATCATTTTAAGTTTTCTTAAGAACAATGTCCTAAGACATACAAAAATTGAAGACATGACAAAAGTTTCATATGCCAGTACAGATGGCTTCTTGATGTATGCAATGATATGTACTCGCCCTGATTTGACTCACGCTGTTAGCTAAGTCTGCCAATACATGTCTAAACTTGGAAGGCGACATTTGAAAACAATCAAGTGAATTTTCAGGTATCTAAAGGGTACTGTAGGACATGTAATTATTTTTGGCAGTCAGCATAATGATTCTTTAGTTGTGGGGTATGTTGATTCAGACTATACAGGTGATTTAGATGATAGAATGTTTACAACTGGGTATGTGTTTACTTTTGGTGGAGCGCCTATATATTGAAAATCAACAATTTAATCTATTGTGACATTATCTACAACTGAAGCTGAGTACAAGAAAGTAGCTGAAGCTGCAAAAGAAGCCTTATGGCTTGCTGGGCTAGTAAAGGAACTGGGTGTTGAGCAAAGTGAAGTTTAGTTGCATTGTGATAGTCAGAGTGTCATTTATCTGGCTAAGAACTAGACGTACCATGCGAGAACTAAGCATATTGATGTTAGATGTCATAAGATCAGAGAATTGATTACTTCTGGTGAGATATTGTTGCAGAAGGTTCATACTGATGAAAATGCAGCTGATATGTTGAATAAGCCAGTCACTATCAACAAGTTCTTGCATTGCTTGAACTTGTTGAATGTTTGCAATTGCTACAGATGGATGGTGGCTCAACCCACTTCAGTGTGTAAGAAACTCCATGATGTAATTCTCTTAAGGGGTTGGATATTTGCCAATGTAAAGATTTGTTAGGTATGACTCATATATCATATAAATGACAGATGCTGGAACGAAGCAGAGTGGAGCGGAGCAGAAGAATTTGCCCAATCTGGGGAGCGGGGGCAACGCCCTGCGGTACGGTACAATGGTAATTTTTTAATTACATATTGTACTTCAGGGCTATATATATAGACTCTATTGTAATCCTAAGGGGTTTTGTACTTCTTTTCTGAGATTGAAAGAAAGTCGCCGCTTTGCTCCTGAGGACGTATGCATCTTTGCCGAACATTGTTAAATCTCTGTGTGTTCTTCTGGATTTGTGCCGATTATTGTTTTTCTTGGCCCTAATTTCTCAACACCAACGATATAAATCATAACATTGTTTTACATAAAGAAAATTATGGAAAAAAAAGAACTTTCATAAACTAGTGAAATCTGTAGAGGAAATAAACATTAGAAATGAGACATCTACTGGGTAAATTGGATTTTGAACTAAATCTTTGGTTATCTCCAATTTTCCAAGCCTTAAAAGATTTGGTTCATCAATTCTTAAATAAGACTTCATACTTTCCACTTTGTTTGATCATCAAAAACTAAACAGAAGGTTAATTATATAACTCATTTATAGCTAGATCACTTGCTTTCTTCTTAATCTGACATTTTTCTTATAATGAAATTTCTTACGGCAAATATAACATAAACCTTCTCATTCTGGGCTTACATGTATATAAATAAATATATACAATTGTAAATATTCTTCCAATTAATTTACTGAGGATAATTTACTGATTATCTACTTTCTAAAGACTTGTGATGTATACCGAGTTATTTGCATCAAACATAGCTTTCGAGGCATTTATTTAACTGNTATAAACCTTCTCATTCTGGGCTTACATGTATATGTATAAATATATACAATTGTAAATATTCTTCCAATTAATTTACTGAGGATAATTTACTGATTATCCACTTTCTAAAGACTTGTGATGTATACCGAGTTATTTGCATCAAACATAGCTTTCAAGGCATTTATTTAACTGATTTTTTCTCTTGCTACCTCAGCCTCTATAGTCTTTTTCTAAGACAACATTGCATAAACCTTTTAAAGCACCCAATATACTGGCATATCTCGATTAACTCTCTTCTTATTAGCCAATTCTCATGCTTCATTTTCCACTTGTAATGAATTAAAATTTCTAAACACTACTTTGGAGCCAACATGTAATTCGTCATGCTATTTATTTAGTTCTTAAATTATCATTGCTATATTCACTTCATTATATAATGAACTAAATAGAGCATTGTGAAACAACTTGATGTATACTTATTAAAATCATTTTTTAGGAAATACTTGCTAGCTTTGCTTACATATGAGAATTTGGAATCTAGCGTAGGTTTGTAGATAGTAGAGCCATTATTGAAATCATGACTACATATAGATTTCCTACTCGTTTGAATGTTATGCTAGATATGATGAAAGTTATTATGATATCGTTCTATATCAAGTCTTAGAGAAAATACTGAGTGCTATAAAGTCAAATGTAGATTATGTATATAGTTGGCAATGTCATTTGGATTAAATGAACATATCTTGCAACTTATTGTAAAATTTCTTGTTGTTTATTTTGAAAAATTATATAGTTTTTTTAATAGCAAGACCTGAAATAACCATTTGGTGCATCCTAGAAATGTATTTGACGTTTTACAAAAAGAAATTCTATCTAAATCTGAAAAAAGTATGCTTCATGAATCCATCCTTAATCTTCCTTGGCTCTAATATCAGCGTTATTGAATTGCAGAGCCATTATCCTCAACTTGTATCCAGGGTTCTGTTGAGGACTCCAAATTTCGAGTTGCATATAAGGTAAGAAAGACTACTTCTCAACTCTTGTTGTCTACTTTACACTGCTACTAACCCTCTAACTTTTCCACAAAATTAGGGTCTACCAGGTGCATTTAGTGAGGTTGCTGCCCTTAAGGCCTATCCTGGCAGTGCAACTGTTCCTTATGATCAATTTGAAGTCGTTTTTGAGGTTAAAAAATAGCTCTAATTGGTTTTTATTGGACAAATATGATCACGGTGATCTCTAATTTCCAGTTTCTTTCCGACATGCAGGCTCTTGAAACTTGGGTAGTAGATAAAGCTGTTCTTCCAATTGAAAATTCAGTAACTGGAAGCATCCATAGGAATTATGACCTGCTTCTTCGCCATCAACTACATATTGTTGGGGAAGTTCAATTGGCTGTTAGCCAGTGCCTAATGGCCTTACCGGGTGTGGAAAAGAAGGATCTGAAGCGTGTGTTAAGCCATCCTCAGGTTCATACCATTTACATACATATCACATAATTCTTATGTATTTACATATCAAACACTTGAACGTTTATTTTTTACATGCATGCCACTCAAATCCTTGACATCACATGAAAAAATACCACCGGTGTTACCTTTTTTAAAGTGAAATACACATTTTCATGCATCAAGTTATGAAACCAAGATGTCATAGTTGTAGATATCAAATTTTGGGTGTTGATATGTAAATAGATAAGAATCGTGTCGTATGTATGTAAATTTTCATTTGGGACATTTACATATATGCCACCCAATTCCTATGTATTTACATTGTCTAACACCTTAACTTTGGTTTACACATTTATACCACCTTACTCTTGTATATCACATAAAAAATACCACTCTTTTAACTTTTAAATAGTAAAATACACTTTTTTATGCATAGGAAATGTGGTGTGTGTGTGTGTGTGTGTGGTATAGGTGTTAGATATGCTATAAAAATGTAGAATTGAGTGGTATATATGTTAATCTTCGTAGGGCATTTACATATATAACACCCAATTCATAATTATTTACATGTACTTTGTTGTTCTATATTTATACCACCCAAATACCACCATTTTAAATCTTAAGAAGTGAAATACACCGTTTCATGCATAGGTAAGGTTGTATGTATGTAAAAACTAAAGTTTGGGTGTTATATATTTTAAAAAGATTGAAAATATTTTTTTTTTTAACTTTAATGACTTTCATGCACGCCAGGCGTTATCACAATGCGAGGCTGCACTGAACAAGTNTTACATTTATACCACCCAAATACCACCATTTTAAATTTTAAGAAGTGAAATACACCGTTTCATGCATAGGTAAGGTTGTATGTAAAAACTAAAGTTTGGGTGTTAGATATTTTTAAAAGTTTGAAATTTTTTTTTTTTTAACTTTAATGACTTTCATGCACGCCAGGCGTTATCACAATGCGAGGCTGCGTTGAACAAGTTAGAAATCATCCAAGAAAACACAGATAGTACTGCTGCAGCTGCCCAGGTAATGTTGAATAATTGAAAGTCTGTCTTATTTCCTTCGATTGAAACTAATCTTAAGCTTTTTATTATTCTTTCAATCAGCTTGTGTCATCAAAAAAGCTTTGTGATGCGGGAGCAATAGCAAGTCACCGGGCTGCTCAAATATATGGTCTTAAGATACTAGAGGAAGGCATAGAGGCAATTAATTGTTCCTTTAACTTAAACTTCAAATTTTGCTTGTTTGCATCCGATAAGAACTTTTCAAAAATAATATATATATATATATATATATATATATATATATATNGTCTTATTTCCTTCGATTGAAACTAATCTTAAGCTTTATATTATTCTCTCAATCAGCTTGTGTCTTCAAAAAAGCTTTGTGATGCGGGAGCAATAGCAAGTCACCGGGCTGCTCAAATATATGGTCTTANAATAAGTAGACATCAAGTTGTTTCACAATGCTCTATTTAGTTCATTATATAATGAAGTGAATATAGTAATGATAATTTAAGAACTAAATAAATAGCATGACGAGTTACATGTTGGCTCCAAAGTAGTGTTTAGAAATTTTAATTAATTACAAGTGGAAAATGAAGCATGAGAATTGGCTAATAAGAAGAGAGTTAATCGAGATATGCCAGTATATTGGGTGCTTTAAAAGGTTTATGCAATGTTGTCTTAGAAAAAGACTATAGAGGTTGAGGTAGCAAGAGAAAAATCAGTTAAATAAATGCCTCGAAAGCTATGTTTGATGCAAATAACTCGGTATACATCACAAGTCTTTAGAAAGTGGATAATCAGTAAATTAATTGGAAGAATATTTACAATTGTATATATTTATATATATACATGTAAGCCCAGAATGAGAAGATTTATGTTATATTTGCCGTAAGAAATTTCATTATAAGAAAAATGTCAGGTTAAGAAGAAAGCAAGTGATCTAGCTATAAATGAGTTATATAATAAACCTTCTGTTTAGTTTTTGATGATCAAACAAAGGGGAAAGTATGAAGCCTTATTTAAGAATTGATGAACCAAATCTTTTAAGGCTTGGAAAATTGGAGATAACCAAAGATTTAGTTCAAAATCCAAGTTACTCAGTAGATGTTTCATTTCTAAGTAGGACAAATGTTTATTTCCTCTACAGATTTCACTAGTTTATACAAGTTTTTTTTTTTCCATAATTTTCTTTATGTAAAACAATGTTATGATTTATATCGTTGGTGTTGAGAAATTAGGGCCAAAAAAAACAGGAATCGACACAAATCCAGAAGAACACACAGAGATTTAACTAGGTTCTGCAAAGATGCATACGTCCTCAGGAGCAAAGCGGCGACTTTCTTTCAATCTCAAAAAAGAAGTACAAGACCCCTTAGGATTACAATAGAGTATATATATATATATATATATATNTGCCCCCGCACCCCCAACCCACATAACAAAATTCCCCCGATTGGGCAAATTCTTCTGCTCCGCTCCGCTCTACTTCGTTCCAGCATCTGTCCTATATATGATATATGAGTCATACCTAACAAATATTTACATTAGCAAATATCCAACCCCTTAGGAGAATTACATCATGGAGTTTCTTACACACTGAAGTGGGTTGAGCCACCATGCATCTGTAGCAACTGCAAACATAACAAGTCCAAGCAATGCAAGAACTTGTTGATATTGACTGGCTTATTCAACATATCAGCTGCACTTTCATCAGTATAAACTTTCTGCAACAATATCTCACCAGAAGCAATCAATTCTCTGATCTTGTGATATCTGACATCAATATGTTTAGTTCTCGCATGGTACACCTAGTTCTTAGCCAGATAAATGGCACTCTGACTATCACAATGCAACTAAAATCCACCTTGCTCAACACCCAGTTCCGTTACTAGCTCAGCAAGCCATAAGGCTTCTTTTGCAATTTCAGCTACTTTCTTGTACTCAGCTTCAGTTATAGATAATATCACAATAGACTGAATTGTTGATTTCCAACATATAGACCCTCAACCAAGAGTAAACACATACTCAGTTGTAGACCTTTTGTCATCTAAATCACCTGTATAGTATGAATCAACGTACCCCACAACTGAAAAATCATTTTGTTGACTGTCAAAAATAATTACATGTCTTACAGTACCCTTTAAATATCTAAAAATTCACTTGATTGTTTCCAAATTTCGTCTTCCAAGTTTAGACATGTATTGGCAGACTTAACAAACAGCGTGAGTCAAATCAGTGCGAGTACATATCATTACATACATCAAGAAGCATATGAAACATTTGTCATGTCTTCGATTTTTGTATCTTTCTTAGGACACTGTTCTTAAGAAAGCTTAAAATGATTTACTAATGAAGTGCACACAGGTTTTGCTCTGCTCATCTCAAACCAGTCCAACACTTTCTCAACATAGCCTACTTGTGATAAACACAGTTGTCTTGAGTCTCTATCTCCATGAATCTCCATTCCAAGAAGCTTCTTCATAGGACCCAAGTCTTTCATGTCAAATTACTAGCTCAATAAAGCTTTCAAACCACGGACATCATTCATATTCTTTGCAGCAATCAGTATATCGTCAACATACAGTAACAGAAAAAAAATAGAACGATCATCAAGACTCTTCACATAAACACAACAATCATACTCACATCGCTTGTAGTCAATCTGAATCATGTAGGAGTCAAACCGCTTGTATCATTATCTTGGAGACTGCTTCAACCTATACAGCAATTTATTTAATCTGCAAATCAAATGCTCCTGTCCAGGTTGAGTAAGTTATTTTAGTTGTTTCATGTAAATCTGCTCCTCCAAATCACCATGCAAGAAAGCAATTTTAGCATTCATCTACTCCAAAAACAAATCTCAAATAATTACTAATGCAAGCACTGCCCTGATTGAAGTACGTTTGACCACAGGAGAAAATATTTCATCATAGTATATTCTCTTCTGCTGTGAAAATCCTTTTGCTACCAGTCGAGCCTTTAACTTTTCTCCTTCTTTTTCTGATACTACTGGTTTCATTTGTACATTCACTTGCACCCAATAACCTTCTTTCCCTCAGGAAGCTGAACCAGCTCTCATGTGTAATTTTTCTACAAAGACTCTATCTCCTCAACTATTGCACTCATCAATTTTTTTTCTCCTGACTAGTGATAGCTTCTTGAAAAGTGGTTGGATCATCGTTACTGATGAGAAGTGCATAAGTGACCAAGTCTTCATAACTCAATCTGCTAGGAGATCTTCTATTGGTGCTTCTTTGTCTGTCTCTGACTCTCTGGCTAGATTGTAATTATGCAATTCATCTATATTGGAATCACCAAGTGTTGGTTGAACTTTCAACTTTCTCAATTATTTCTGAATGCTGTTTTAAATCCATCTGCACTGTATCTAAACTGAAACTATTCTCTTGCACCTTTTCTTGATTTTGCTGCAACATGAACTGCTCATCAAAAACTGCATCTCTACTAATCATCAATTTCTTTGCAACTGGATCTCAAAACTCGTGTCCTTTCACACCTTTCTTGTAGCCCAATAAGATGCACTTATTAGATTTTGCATCAAATTTTGATAAATGCACATAAACAAAACAACCAAAAATTCGTAAATGATCGAAATTAACTAGAATACATGTCCATACCTCTTCTGCAACCTTATTACCTAACGATGCCTGAGATGATCTATTGATGAAATAGCATGTCAAATTCACAACCTCTGCCCAAGACTCTTAGGAAGCCCTGCATTCAATCTCAGACATCTTGCCTTTTCAGTTAAGAACATGTTCATCCTTTCTGCCACAATTCTGTTGTGTTGTATTGCGCACTGAAAAATGTCTTTGAATCTCATGCTCCTCACAAAATTTCTGAAATTGTGAATCTATGTACTCTATGTCATTATCAGACCTCAAATATTTGATCTTTCTATCAGTTTGGTTCTCCACCTCAACTTTCCACAACTTGAATTTAAAGAATACTTCAAATTTCTGCTTCAAAAAATATACACAAACTTTTCTAAAGAAATCATCAATAAATGTAACAAAATAAAAAGATCCTCTCAATGACGATTCCCTGGTAGGCCCACATACATCAAAATGCATATAATCAAAAATCTCTTCAGTTTTATGTTTTCTAGTCATAAAACTGACTCTAGTTTGTTTTCCAAGAACATAGAATTTACAAAGATCGAGCTTGCAGCTTTTAACACCATGCAACGGGTTTCTTCTATGCAATTTTGTGATCCCAGATTCACTAAGATGGCCCAGACGCATATGTCATATCTTTGTATTATCATCATCTGACTCCACAGAATGAGTTCCACCCACAACTGTACTCTCTAACAGTTTGTAAATATTACCTGCAATTAACTTTTTTTTCATCACAGCCAGTACGCCCTTAACAATTATGATGATTTTCTTGTCTTCATTTCTCTTAGAAATGCATTTCTATGTCTAGTGCCCAAGAAAATTAAATTCATATTCAGATCTGAAATATGTCTGACATCGCATAATATTCTAACAGTGTCATCATACATCTGAATTCTGACTTCACCAATACCAACAATATTGCAACATCTATCATCACATAAATAGACTGGGCCAAAATTATTTAACTTGTATGAAATAAACCACTTCATATTATGTGTTATGTGATAAGAGCACCATGAATCAAAAATTCATTCATCCATAAACTGAGTTGATAAAACTGAAAACATATCGTCATCGCTGCAATCTGAATTGTTACTCTGTACCACATTTATAGACTTAGATGATGCATCACATTTCTCCCCAATCTGCTTCTTGAGCTTTGGACAATCCATCTTTATATGACCCGACTTTTTTCACTTGTAACAATGAGTTGTTTTTTTGCCTTTAGACTTTGATCTGGAATTTTGTCTTTCAGAATTCTCGTTCTCTTTTTTTCTTCCATGATCTTACTTACACTTGACATATAAACTGTCGTCATAAGAGTTTTCCTCTGCATTCTGCTTCTGTTAGTTATGAGTCAACAATGCTGCAATAATCTCATCAACTTTGATAGTTTTTTTCTCATATGTAAGAGTACTCACCAGATGTTCATAGAAAGAATACAATGAACACAACAAAATCATTGCAGGATCTTTATCCTCAATATTCACATCACGCCGTGACAAATCTGTGATAATTTGATTGAAGTCATTCACTTGCTATGTCAGATCAGAACTTTCTTGGATCTTCAGCCCGTAAAGATTTCGTTTCAGATACAATTTATTATTCAGAAATTAAGACAAACTGAGTTTCCAATTTTTTTCATATCTTCTTTGGAGATTTCAGATTCATCACGTGATACATAACCTCATCTGTCAGACATAGGCGTATGGTTGTTGTCGCTCGTTGTTGCAATTCTTCTCAATCTTTATGATCCATAGCATCTAATTTTATTATCCGCAAAGCCTTCAAGATTCTTTGTTGTGCCAGCAAATATTTCATACT
The DNA here is from genome assembly GCA_002079205.1 of Phalaenopsis hybrid cultivar. Taxonomy (NCBI): domain Eukaryota; kingdom Viridiplantae; phylum Streptophyta; class Magnoliopsida; order Asparagales; family Orchidaceae; genus Phalaenopsis; species Phalaenopsis hybrid cultivar. The sequence continues at coordinate 221,777 of JXCR01094814.1, forward strand.
TGTTTGTCATAATTCAAAGTTACTAGTATCATCGAACTTCACAACCTGATTTTCTCGCCCAAATTATTCTTACAAAGCCTTTCTCTATTCAGAAGAATCCCTCGCGGAGGCCCCATGCCTATGAAAAGTGATTCCTGAGTCCTCTTTCCGAACTATGTCGCCATTCACAGGAACTACTTGCGTCGCACAAATCCTTCGTCGGAAGCCCTCCTCTGAGTCGCTCGACTTCGTCGAAACCCGTCGCCCTGCTTCGCCTACTTCGCCGGTCGCTGGAACTCATCCCGATCTCCTCTGCGAAACTGCGCCGCCTCCTCCCGCTCGCGAGCTTCGCCGAACCACAGAAACCTCGCACAAACGCCCTCTGGCGCCATTCGGAGAAGCTGTTCCGTCCAAACTCCTTCGCCGAATACCCTATGCGGAAATCGCTAAATATGCGCCGCTCTTATTCTCCGATCTTTTGTCGTCCGAACTACCCGAAGCCCTAAATCTCCGAATCAGCCAAAATTTTTCTTCCACGTGCAACCAAAACCAATTGATGAAAAATTAGCGTGAAATACCTAACCGTTGGATAGTCCTTAATATTTGTCATATTATTATGAATCATGTTTGCAATGCTATGTTGGTATAGAATTTCATAAAATCATAATCATTTTAAGGTTTATGTCTACTAAGAAACATGTAAATGTATGCTTATGAAATTTCGTTACTCTAAAATCCATGCCTATGATGATAAATGTCAGGTTACTACTACAAACATGATTCCATATGTTATACTACCACTATGATTATGTTTTTGAATGTTGAACTATTGCTTAGATTATGAAACGCAATTCCAAATCAATTTCCCTTGTAGATAAAACTATTGAATGAAAATAGGTGTGCAAGAAAGATGGTCTTATTTATATATATATATATGTATATATATATATATATATATATATATATATATATATATAATCAAATATGTCAACGCATTATGACTCCCTCATCATTATGAACAATAGATATATGAACAATGTCTTGGTTGTGTGAACGGTTTATGTATTGGTTAATGATGAGTCAGATCTACAACAAACTGCTATTATGTAGTGTTATAGCTCTTGCGATGAAATATTTTCATCGTTACCTTCAGGATGCAAGAGATAAGTTACATTAAGCTATGTTTTATGTAGTAAAATTCAAATTCTAAAATTATAGTATAATTTATGTGTATGATATCAATCTTTTAATCATTTCATAGTCCAATACAATGATGTCAATGTTGTGCCAACTTATATAACCACTCTTCAGCCCATGCTTATGATAACTATGATTTTCATGCTAAGAATACACTATTGTCATGACTATAATTCTAATGGTATGATCATGTTAATGCTTATGAGTCCAATGTTATGAGTTCCTATTGCTATGTATATGATGTCAAATGTCAAGTTAATTACTATCTTTTGGCATTAAATGCTANAAAATCGAATGTGTCGACGCATTATGACTCCCTCATCATTATAAACAATAGATATATGAACAATATCTTGGTTGTGTGAACAGTTTATGTATTGGTTAATGGTGAGTCAGATCTACAACAAACTACTACTACTGTAGTGTTATAGCTCTTGCGATGAAATATTTTCATCGTTACCTTCAGATGCAAGAGATATGTTACATTAAGCTATGTTTTATGTAATAAAATTCAAATTATAAAATTATAGTATAATTTATGTGTATGATATCAATTTTTTAATCATTTCATAGTCCAATACAATGATGTCAATGTTGTGCCAACTTATATAACCACTCTTCAGCCCATGCTTATGATAACTATGATTTTCATGCTAAGAATACACTATTGTCATGACTATAATTCTAATGGTATGATTGTGTTAATGCTTATGAGTTCCTATTGCTATGTATATGATGTCAAATGTCAAGTTAATTACTATCTTTTGGCATTAAATGCTAAGCCAAACTTTTAGCTAAGTGATAATGATTTGACATCAAAATGTTTGGTCATTTACTATGCTTTTACATTAATAATGCATGCTTCACTCGGAACTATAGTTTAATTTCCCATTGATTTCATTAAGCATATGTATTTAAAGTTATAAAATGATCACATTATTAGAAAGTATATGCGCAAATCTATACTTCTTTGCTTAAATGCTCAAACAAGAGTGTACAAGTAACTTGTGAAATTTGGTTAGGTTTTGAACTTTAATTTAAATAAAAAAATAAATAACAAGTTCACCATTAAAGTTTTTTAAATAAAATAAAGAGGTACAACACAAAGTATCACTGAAGATCTTTCTACTGAGTGGCTGAAATTGCCGATGTAATATTATTATATCTCCATATGTTAATTATGAGATTCAATGACATTTGCAAATAACAATTTTAAAAATGATATTGAAAATCTTATTATAATGATATCAAGATGTAATAAAATGTAGTCTATCTAATATCTAAAACACACTCACAATTGTTCTNAAGGTACAACACAAAGTATCTCTGAAAATCTTTCTACTGAGTGGCTGAAATTGTCAATGTAATATTATTATATCTCCATATGTTAATTGTGAGATACAATGACATTTGCAAATAACAATTTTAAAAATGATGTTGAAAAACTTATTATAATGATATCAAGATGTAATAAAATGTAGTCTATCTAATATCTAAAACACACTCACAATTGCTCTTCCTATAAAATATTATATTATTTAATAAATAAAAATTTTGCTTTAGAAGGGCTCATTATACCATTTACACCCAGAAACAATACATTCAAATGGTGATATTTTTTCATGCGGATGTTTTTTTTCGGAATATAGGAGAAAAAATATCACATTCAAGAAAAAAAAATAGTTTTATAATTTCTTCATAAACAAACTACATTTAAGCTTAATTNACAGAAACAATACATTCAAATGGTGATATTTTTTCATGCGGATATATTTTTTTGGAACATAGGAGGAAAAATATCACATTCAAGAAAAAAAAATAGTTTTATAATTTCTTCATAAACAAACTACATTTAAGCTTAATTTTTACCTGGCAGATGAACCAAATCCATGTTCTTCTTCCACTTATCACTCGAAATTTCCATTGACAACCGGCTCTGCTGCTGCCGCAAAGAAGAGGAAGAAGAAGAAGAAGAAGAAGATGCATTCCCGTCGCCGGCCGCCATGAAGTAAACTCGCCGCCGCACAAATGGAGCATCCAGAACCCATGGGATCCTCAGATCTCTTTTGACCATGGAGCGGAATCCACACGGTGCCGTCAAAGCCATCACCATTCCTCCTTCTTCCTCTTTCCCGGAACAGACCAAGATTATAGCATGAGAGGAACTGAAAAGAGAATGAGAACACAATACATACTGATAATGTTTCCTTTAAGGCNTAGCCATCACCATTCCTCCTTCCTCTTTCCCGGAACAGACCAAGATTATAGCATGAGAGGAACTGAAAAGAGAATGAGAACACAATACATACTGATAATGTTTCCTTTAAGGCCATTGCACAAACGGTTGGTGGGCGGAGTATAGCAGGCTAATTTGGCTCATCCCAAAAGCTACCACTTAGCACTTCCTCCGGGAGCTGAATTCCGCTTTAGCTTCCGTAGAATGCGAATGGCGANCTAAGGCCATTGCACAAACGGTTGGTGGGCGGAGTATAGCAGGCTGATTTGGCTCATTCCAAAAGCTACCACTTAGCACTTCCTCCGGGAGCTGAATTCCGCTTTAGCTTCCGTAGAATGCGAATGGCGAAATAGGTGGTGACCGGTGAGGCTTTTTTTTTCTTAATTCTTTATTTTTATTACATACATACATACATACATACATACATACATACATACATACATACATACATATATATATA
>JXCR01094814.1:225751-241858 GCA_002079205.1 Phalaenopsis hybrid cultivar
ACTCATGTAAATAATTAGGGAGTATTTTCGCAAGTTATTCTTGCAAAAAGTTACTAGAGTGCATTGTAGGTTGTGTGGGATAAGAAAAAGGAGTTCTCCCAAGAGGCCTAGTGAAATTTTTCAGAATAATAGTTAGCACATTGTGTTTTATGCATCAAATTAATATAGAAAATTTTTATTTTCTTAACCTAATAATATACATAATATTTCCATGATAATTTTATTTAGGGACATATGAGTGATTTTTTCTTCAATCAAAAGTATTATTGCTATAGAAATACGAGTCAAAGGTTCTCATAGTCCTTGTTAAGATAAGTTTGCATAAACATTTTACACTACTCCATATGATTGCATATGCAATGGATGGTCTTCTTTTTAGGATTTATTTATGATAGCCTTCTGCCTGTTTTGTGTTTCAAATCACCACATATTTGTTTGAGGAATTGTTTTGTTGTTGCTTTCTAGAAGTTATTGTGGTAGAAAGTTTTTTTTTTTTCCAATTCAATATGTTAAAATGTGATGACTGAAGGAAAATTGTTGTCTGATTTTATTGAAAAAAGATATATTTTTTTTAATTTTATCATAGTTTTCTAAGAAGTTAATTCCCCATCATAACTTTACAACGATCTTTTTAAATAACCAAAGCCACCCTAAACAAACTTTGGTCAGCTTTCATGCATCATTTTTTACTTGTAATGAATTTAAATTTTTTTAACTCAACTTTGAAGTCATTANTTTTTTGGAATTGGCCTGATTTAGTATATGGATGGATTTAGTATCCCACAAAACTTTTTATAATGTCCCCACCCTTTTCAAATTATTAAAATTATTTATATTAATTAAATAAAATATATTACTGACAGGTTTAAATTAATTTTATCTTGATAAAATTAATCATTTTTGAGATTCTCAACGAATTACACTTCAATAAAAAACTTGAATTACGCGAACTCGAGTGGCTTAAAGCGGGCACGCCCACGATGCAACACTGTCATGCTAAGAAGAGCTAACACAATTGCGCTAGCAACACGACTTGGGTGCACTGACCTCTCGGAGCTGGTATGCCTAGTTCTCCGTTCTTTAACGTTNTATATTTCAAAGAGGAATGAGATTAACGTGCAAAAATATAGTAAGTTTTAATTTAAGAGTTTATAAAATTATCAAAAATAAATAAATCATTATTTTAAAATTGAGTTATAGTAGTCTTCCATGTGAACTATTTCAATCTAAATTTAAAAAATTTGACGACTATTTAGATGCTTCTATAAACTCTAGTATTAGTCGGGGACTTTGTCAACAATTTATTCTTATAAAAAAAAGACTCATGTAAATAATTAAGGAGTATTTTTGCAAGTTATTCTTGCAAAAAGTTAGTAGAGTGAATTGTAGGTTGTGTGGGATAAGAAAAAGTTCTCCCAAGAGGCTTAGTGAAATTTTTCATAATAATAGTTAGCACATTGTGTTTTATGCATCAAATTAATATAGAAAATTTTTATTTTCTTAACCTAATAATATACATAATATTTCCATGATAATTTTATTTAGGGACATATGAGTGATTTTTTTTTCAATCAAAAGTATTATTGCTAAATACGAGTCAAAGGTTCTCATAGTCCTTGTTAAGATAAGTTTGCATAAACATTTTAGACAGCTCCATATGATTGCATATGCAATGGATGGTCTTCTTTTTAGGATTTATTTATGATAGCCTTCTGCCTGTTTTATGTTTCAAATCACCACATATTTGTTTGAGGAATTGTTTTGTTGTTTCTTTCTAGAAGTTATTGTGGTAGAAAGCTGTTTTTTTTTTCAATTCAATATGTTAAAATGTGATGACTGAAGGAAAATTGTTGTCTGATTTTATTGAAAAAAGATATATTTGTTTTAATTATTATCATAGTTTTCTAAGAAGTTAATTTCCCACCATAACCTTACAACGATCTTTTTAAATAACCAAAGCCACCCTAAACAAACTCTGGTCAGCTTTCATGCATCATTTTTTACTTGTAATGAATTTAAATTTTTTTAACTCAACTTTGAAGTCATTATATAACATAATCAAAAAAATTTGTGTGTACTCTTTTAGTTATATAGCTTAATTTAAACCTTATATTAGTCCAATAAGGAACACTTATACATCTGGATAGCTGGCTAGATAGCTTAATACAAATTTATACATATCTTTTGCACATGCAGATTAAACTGCACTCAATTAATTAACCCACTAATATGAAAAGAATATTTGTAGATGAATCATATAAAACCTATTTAAGGCTAAGATATTTTCTAATCCCAATTATAAATCCAGTGTTCTGCCTAGTTTTGATCTAGTTGATGAATGACATGCAACCCTTGATCCTTCTTTAATTGACAAAAAAAATATTTAATTATTTTTATAGTCTTGCAGTTGATATAGTTTTGTCTAGAGGTATTAATGGCTTTTTATGGGTGCAAGCCTCCTTATGTAATTTCACTTTTCATGATGAAAAGCACTTTCATTTATGATAGTGTAAGGTTTCTCATAATGTGTCAAAATAATGACTCTTCGTGTAAAAAGAAAAATTACTAATTCTTGTGCTTGGAACAGATATGGTTGTGGTGTTCTTATTCCTATGTATAAGTATAAACGAGCTAAGNTGTGTAAAGGGAAAAATGACTAATTCTTGTGCTTGGAACAGATATGGTTGTGGTGTTCTTATTCCTATGTATAAGTATAAACGAGCTAAGCATTAGCGAAGTCTTGCTTCACTCAACTAATTCAACAAGTTAGCCCAACGTCAATTGATATCACACAAAAAATCTTTCTTAAAAGCTATAGTTATACTTATAGTTACACACACACACACACACACACACACACACACACGCAGGATTGGGAAAACATGAATCTCGATTCAGGGGTAAGCAGCACGACAAGTAAGTTGGGTCTCCAACTCAAAATTAGTCAAGACCAGTCAATGAAACTAAGTTAGGTTACTCACAAAATTGATGCTTGGGTTAGGAGATAAGCTCAGAGTCTCACTAAACTGTCTAATCAAGTGGTGAACCAACTGACATTAAATTTGAATAAAAGATATTCGCAGAATCAACCGAACGAAGAATTATCTATCACCTACCAAGCGAAGCAAGCGAACCAGGGTTTAGAAGAAGTCACAGATAAGGTCGACCAAGAAGCTCTCATATTACCCTCTCGTGATTCGGTTCATTAGAAACGAATGAACAAAGATGAGCAAACGAGCAGAGGGTCACCACCGTCAGCAAATATTTATTTTACTTGTTTTGATGTATCAGATAATTGACGTTATAAACCTTCATTTCCTTCATACATAGTGGGGGCATAAAGATAAATGTGTGCTAGTATATCCCCTAAACCTATAAATATGAAAGCTCATTTTTACTATTCATTCCTTATCATATTATCTGCACTTTGTTCCTCGGGAAGGATTTGGGAAATTTTTTGGTTAAACACCCTAAAAGTTTCGGTAAACGTGGAATTTATGCCTCCAACAGGAAGAGAAGCATAGCACAGCGACAATGCAACCACTCGATAGACACAGAACCAGACCGAAGAGATCGATAGTACGAGGGAGATAGTCCGACAACAAGTAATCAGAAGAAAGAACTAGTATTGAAAATGAGAGAACAAATGGTGATGCCCTCCAAGAAGCCTTAGCTAGGGGGTCAAAACCCACAAAACAATAATCCTCATAAATATAGTCGCACAAAATCAAACAACAAGTGGGACAGACCGGTGTTTAATGGTTGATAATCCCAACCAGAGGAAGACGGATGCCACAACTCCCATTACCAAGGTATTGTTGGATCAGCCCCAGTAGAAAGATATCGCACCATACGGACCACAACCCCCCCGCCCACGGGGAATACCTTTTCCAAACAGATCTCCAAAGCTGAACCACCCCAAAAGTTTAAGACCCCCAACCTCAATTCATATAAAGGTATCATATTATTATTGGGGTTCTTCTAGAGGGCAATTATGATGATATGCTTTTGTGACATATACAAACTTGGTATTATGTCATTTAAAGTAAACCAATATCCCCTTTCTTTAAGGTTTTCTATCTTCTTATAATGAATGATTATTCATATGTTTATCTTTGCTATATGACCTCATAGTTTTATAAATCATTAATTATGTATTTCTTTTATCCTAATTAGTTAATTTTTTATATAATTGTATTGTTGTACTTTTAAGTCAAGCTAATTTTATGTTTGTGATTTTCAACTTTTAGAAAATATGAGCTCGGGGACTTCCGGTGTCTCTAAAGACTTGTATTATAACTGCAGAATGCAGTGTTCTCTACTTATATCACAAAGAGAGAATAACATTGAGAGAAACTTTTACAAGTTTTCAAGAGAATATAGCAATAGAGAATTGTGACGGCTTTAGGTGGACATATTAGTTTGACAAGTTTACCTGAAATACTGATCAGACATAAAGAATGTTTTTGGCGAAAAATGTTATCTCATAAAATTGTTTGTGTGCATTTTAAAATTAATATCTTAATAATGATAATTGTTATTTTAATATTTTTTATTGTTGATTTTGATTGTTGTGATACTGCTGAATTGGATGTCAGTTCTAGATGAATATTTGAACTTATGTATTTTTTTAGAATTCTGAATGTAATTTATGTTTTTATGTATGAGTTATTCAGCACGGACTGATTATATTATAAGAAATACAACAATACAAGGGCAAAATTATTTTTTTCCCACCAGCAAGTACAATATATATGTCGTAGAACTGTACCAAAAAAAAAACTGACACAAATCTTTGTCGTAGCAGCCACCCCATACAAATATTACCACTCTTGACAAAATCTNCAACACCCTAAAAGTTTCGGTAAACGTGGAATTTATGCCTCCAACAAGAAGAGAAGCATAGCACAACGGCAATGCAACCACTCGATAGACACAGAACCAGACCGAGGAGATCGATAGTACGAGGGAGATAGTCCGACAACAAGTAATCAGAAGAAAGAACTAGTATTGAAAATGAGAGAACATATGGTGATGCCCTCCAAGAAGCCTTAGCTAGGGGGTCAAAACCCACAAAACAATAATCCTCATAAATATAGTCGCACAAAATCAAACAACAGGTGGGACAGACCGGTGTTTAATAGTTGATAATCCCAACCAGAGGAAGACAGATGCCACAACTCCCATTACCAAGGTATTGTTGGATCAGCCCCAGTAGAAAGATATCGCACCATACAGACCACAGCCCCCCGCCCACGGGGAATACCTTTTCCAAATAGATCTCCAAAGCTGAACCACCCCAAAAGTTTAAGACCCCCAACCTCAATTCATATGAAGGTATCATATTATTATTGGGGTTCTTCTAGAGGGCAATTATGATGATATGCTTTTGTGACATATACAAACTTAGTACTATGTCATTTAAAGTAAACCAATATCCCCTTTCTTTAAGGTTTTCTATCTTCTTATAATGAATGATTATTCATATGTTTATCTTTGCTATATGACCTCATAGTTTTATAAATCATTAATTATGTATTTCTTTTATCCTAATTAGTTAATTTTTTATATAATTGTATTGTTGTACTTTTAAGTCAAGCTAATTTTATGTTTGTGATTTTCAACTTTTAGAAAATATGAGCTCGGGGACTTCCGGCGTCTCTAAAGACTTGTATTATAAATGCAGAATGCAGTGTTCTCTACTTATATCGCAAAGAGAGAATAACATTGAGACAAACTTTTACAAGTTTTCAAGAGAATATATCAATAGAGAATTGTGACAGCTTTAGGTGGACATATTAGTTTGACAAGTTTACCTCAAATACTGATCAGACACAAAGAATGTTTTTGGAGAAAAATGTTATCTCATAAAATTGATTGTGTGCATTTTAAAATTAATATCTTAATAATGATAATTGTTATTTTAATATTTTTATTGTTGATTTTGATTGTTGTGATACTGCTGAATTGGATGTCAGTTCTAGATGAATATTTGAACTTACGTATTTTTTTAGGATTTTGAATGTAATTTATGTTTTTATGTATGAGTTATTCAACATGGACTGATTATATTATACGAAATACAACAATACAAGGGCAAAATTATTTTTTTCCCACCAGCAAGTACAATATATCTGTTGTAGAACTGTACCAAAAAAAAAAAAAAAAACTGACACAAATCTTTGTCGTAGCAGCCACCCCATACAAATATTACCACTCTTGACAGAATCTACACAATGTTCTTTTGAAAAATATTAAATTTATTTTCGTCGTCCTTTATCACATAGTTTGACAAAATTACATCTTTTGTTGTGATACATGACCCTTCTTCACTGATGGTGAAACCTCGGCTATACCGCCAGTGACAACTACAAATGTAGCTAATGGGATGACAGAGGCTTTTCTTTCATTTCTAGGAAAGATCTCATCTTGATCATATCCTACACCTAAATTTACATGCTTACCACCCAATTTCTATGTATTTTCAAATCTAACACCTAAATTTTATTTTTCACATTTTAATACCACATAAATCTTATATGATTTTAAAAATACAACAAATTTATAGATTTAAAAAGTGAAATATATGCTCCCATCCACACATAACACGTGCTAATAAAAAAAATCGAAGTTCGGGTGTTAGACATATAAATATATAGAATTTCAGTGATTTTTATGCAAATCTTTGTACTAAATATATATTTTATTGTTTCTAAAAGAAGTTGTACGGTGGTAAGGTTTGAGCATAACTCGTTGCATGCTAAATATAGACTATTTTTAAGACTACATAATCTGAAGTCCCAGTTTATCTTTATTAGCTCTAAACTCTTAGATTTTTGGAATTGACATGATTTAGTATATGAATGGATTTAGTATCCGACAAATCTTCTTATCATGTCCCCATCCTTTTCAAATTATTAAAATTATTTATATTANTATGGATGGATTTAGTATCCGACAAATCTTCTTATCATGTCCCCATCCTTTTCAAATTATTAAAATTATTTATATTAATTAAATAAAATATATTACTGAAAGGATTAAATTAATTTTATATTCATAGAATTAATCATTTTTTAGATTCTCAACGAATTACAGTTCAATACAAAACTTGAATTACATCGAGCTCGAGTGGCTTAAAGAGGGCACACCCAGGATGCAACACTGTCATGCTAAGAAGAGCTAACACAAGTGCGCTAGCAACGCGACTTGGGTGCACCGGCCTCTCGGAGCAGGTATGCCTAGTTCTCTGTTCTTTAAAGTTGGGGCAGTGTCACGCTGGTAAGGATGTGCCGACCTACTAGCATGGGTGCATCTGGTTTTAGCATGACATGGGTGTGCCAGAGCCTAAAAGCGGGTGCCTTAAGCACGCATTGGGGAACTCAAAGTGGACNACCTCTCGGAGCAGGTATGCCTAGTTCTCTGTTCTTTAAAGTTGGGGCAGTGTTACGCTGGTAAGGATGTGCCGACCTACTAGCATGGGTGCATCTGGTGTTAGCATGACATGGGTGTGCCAGAGCCTAAAAGCGGGTGCCTTAAGCACGCATTGGGGAACTCAAAGTGGACATTTATAAGCTATTTGATACCACATATGAAAAAAATATGATCTCATAGGGTCAAGAGAATGCCCCAAACATGTAACATCAAAAGTCGATGGCAATAGGAAGAAGTGGATTGATTTCCTAAATTCACTTGGTTATATTGGCATCCAAGTTTGAGTTTAATAATGAAGTTGTATATTACCACTTTTTTGTCATGTGAAGAAAGGCTTAAGGGAGTTGTGGATTGCTTTCTCAAATTCACTTGGTTATATATGTTAATTTTGATGCCCGAGTTTTATAATGATATTGAAAAAGGCTTGAGGGAGCTATGAATTACTTTATTGACTCACTGGTTTATAATGTTATTTATTATGCTCAGATTTTATAATGAACTTTTTATTACCACTCTTATTCCATGTGGAGAAAGGGCTGAGAGAGCTGTCGACTGTTTTCTTGAATTCACTTGGTTATATATGGTAATTTTGATACTTAAGTGTTATGATGAATTTTTCTATTACCGTTTTTTTGTCCTCTGGAGAAAGATTTGGGGGATATGTGAATTGTTTTTATGAATTCACTTGGTTATATATGTGATAATTAAATTTAGTTTTATAATGAGGTTGGCTATTACCACTTTTGTGTCATGCAGAGAAATGGTTAGGGTGATGTTGATTCTTTCTTTGAATTCACTTGGCCCTATGAGTTTCGTAATGACTCTCCAAAATTACACTCGTAGGTATCCTTCACGCTTTGATATTAATTTTATTACTGCAGATGAAAATTAGTCATATGTCCCTCCTAAAACATATGTATATTGCATAGGATAATCAATATCACAAGTTGATTGTGATTTAACTGAGTGTTGTACTCAAAATGGGGAAGGTGCTGGGAGATGATTTAATTGCAATAGCAAATTACAAATGCATTAGTTAATTGGTAAAATGATGTTGTCTCTTACTACTTTATTTATGTTTAAGTGAAAAACACTTACTATTTATTGTAATAGCTTTTTATGTAATGATATTCATGTGAAATATCTATCTTTCACAGTATTTTTTTCATTCATTCAAGAAGTATTTTATCATGCTTGGATGACCTCCTAAGAAACAGTGAATATAATATAAGTTTTTTTGTTGTTTTTTTTTAATGTCTATAATGAGACATTTGGCATCATAGGTTCTTTTAGATGACATTTATATTTCTATGGANACCTCGTGAGAAACAGTGAATATAATATAAGTTTTTTTGTTGTTTTTTTTAATGTCTATAATGAGACATTTGGCATCATAAGTTCTTTTAGATGACATTTATATTTCTATGGATTTTGACATATATGAGATGTCATCAAGGAAACTAAGATTCCCTTCTTTGTTTGTCATATTAATGTTGGGGTTTTTTTGGAGGGCCGCTATGATGATATGTTTTTGTGATATATACAAACTTGATATTATGTGGTTTAAAGTAAACCAAGATCCCATTTCTTTAAGCTCTTCTATCTTCTTATAATGAATGATTATTCATAGGTTTTTCTATGCTATAGGACCTCATAGTTTTATAATCATTAATTAAGTATTTATTTTATCCTTATTAGTTAAATTTTTTTATATAATTGTATCGGTGTACTANACATATACAAACTTGATATTATGTGATTTAAAGTAAACCATGATCCCCTTTCTTTAAGCTCTTCTATCTTCTTACAATGAATGATTATTCATAGGGTTTTCTTTGCTATAGGACCTCATAGTTTTATAATCATTAATTATGTATTTATTTTATCCTTATTAGTTAATTTTTTTTATATAATTGTATCGGTGTACTATCAAGTCATGTAATTTTATGTTTGTGATTTTCAACTTTTAGAAAATATGAGCTCGAGAACTTTCGGTGCTTCTAAAGTCTTGTACTATAACTACATAATGCAATGTTCTCTACTTACATTACAAAGAGATAATAATAGTGACAAAAAATTTTACAAGTGTCTAAGAGAATGGATCAACAGAGGACTGTGACATCTTTAGATAGAAAGATGAGTTGACGAGTCTACCTCAAATACTGATAAGATACGGAGAATGTCTTTGAAGAAAAATGTTATCTCATAAAATTGATTGTGTTTATTTTAAAATTTATATATTGATAATGATAATTGTTATTTTAATATTTTTATTTTTGATTTTGATTGGTGTNATTTACAAGTGTCTAAGATAATAGATCAACAGAGGACTGTGACATCTTCAGATGGAAAGATGAGTTGACGAGTCTACCTCAAATACTGATCAGACACAAAGAATGTCTTTGAAGAAAAACGTTATCTCATAAAATTGATTGTGTGCAATTTAAAATTCATATATTGATAATGATAATTGTTATTTTAATGTTTTTATTTTTTATTTTGATTGGTGTGTTACTTATTGTTGAATTGGAAGTAAGCTCTAGAAGTAATATTTGAACTTATGTATTTTTTGAGAATTCTGAATGTAATTTTTGTTTTTATGTGTTATTTATTCAACATAGACCGGTTATCTCTTAAACAATACAACCATATAAGGGCAAAAATATCTTTCGCGTAGCAGCCGCCCCATACAAATATTACAACTCTTGCCACAATCTACACAATGTTCTTTTGAAAATCATTAAATTTATCTTCGTCGTGTTTTATCACATAGTTTGACAAAATTACATCTTTTGTTGCGATACATGACCCTTTTTCATTGATGGTGAAACCTCGACCATGCTGCCAGTGACAACAACAGCTGTAGCTAAAGGGATGACTGAGGCTTTTCTTTCATTTCTACGAAAAATCTCTTCTTTATCATATCCAAAACCTAAATTTACATGCTTGCCACCCAATTTCTATGTATTTTCAAATCCAACACCTAAATTTTATTTTTCACATTTTAATACCACATAAACTTTCTCATATGATATTAAAAATACAACAAATTTATATATTTAAAAAGTGAAATATATGCTCCGATCCACACATAACACGTGCATATAAAAAAAATCAAAATTTGGATGTTAGACATATAAATATGCATAGTTTAAGTGATTTTTGTGTAAAACATCGTACTAAATATTGATTTTATTATTTCTAAAAGAAGTGGTACCGTATCAGATTTTGAGCATAACTTATTGCATGCTAAATATAGACCATTTTCAAGACTGCATGATTTGAAGTCCCAGTTTATTTTTATTTAGCTCTAAACTCCTAGATTTTTGGAATTGGTCTGATTTAGTAAATTGATGGATTTAAATATCTCACGAAACTTCTTATCATGTCTCCACCCTTTTCAAATTATTAAAATTATTTATATTAATACCACATAAACTTTCTTATAAGATATTAAAAATATAACAAATTTATATATTTAAAAAGTGAAATATATGTTCCGATCCACACATAACACGTGCATATAAAAAAATCAAAGTTTGGATGTTAGACATATAAATATATAGAATTTCAGTGATTTTTATGCAAAATATCGTACTAAATATATATTTTATTGTTTCTAACAGAAATTGTACGGTAGCAGGGTTTGAGTATAACTCGTTGCATGCTAAATAAAGACAATTTTCAAGACTACATGATCTGAAGTCTCAATTTATCTTTATTTAGCTCTAAACTCTTAGATTTTTTGAATTGACCTGATTTAATAAATTAATGGATTTAAATATCCCACGAAACTTCTTATCATGTCTCCACCCTTTTCAAATTATTAAAATTATTTATATTAATACCACATAAACTTTCTTATATGATATTAAAAATATAACAAATTTATATATTTAAAAAGTAAAATATATGCTCGGATCCACACATAACATGTGCATATAAAAAAATCAAAGTTTGGATGTTAGACATATAAATATATAGAATTTCAGTGATTTTTATGCAAAACATCGTACTAAATATATATTTTATTGTTTCTAACAGAAGTTGTACGGTAGCAGGGTTTGAGTATACGTTGCATGCTAAATAAAGACAATTTTTAAGACTACATGATCTGAAGTCTCAGTTTATCTTTATTTAGCTCTAAACTCTTAGATTTTTTGAATTGACCTGATTTAATAAATTGATGGATTTAAATATCCCACGAAACTTCTTATCATGTCCCCACCCTTTTCAAATTATTAAAATTATTTATATTAATGCCACATAAACTTTCTTATATGATATTAAAAATATAACAAATTTATATATTTAAAAAGTGAAATATATGCTCCGATCCACACATAACACGTGCATATAAAAAAATCAAAGTTTGGATGTTAGACATATAAATATATAGAATTTCAGTGATTTTTATGCAAAACATTGTACTAAATATATAGTTTATTGTTTCTAACAGAAGTTGTACCGTAGCAGGGTTTGAGTATAACTCGTTGCATGATAAATAAAGACAATTTTCAAGACTACATGATATGAAGTCCCAGTTTATCTTGATTTAGCTCTAAACTCTTATATTTTTGGAATTGACCTGATTTAGTAATTGATGGATTTAAATATCCCACAAAACTTCTTATCATGTCCCCACCATTTTCAAATTATTAAAATTATTTATATTAATTAAATAAAATATATTACTGAAAGGTTTAAATTAATTTTATATTCATAAAATTAAATATTTTTGAGATTCTCAACAAATTACCATTCAATAAAAATACTTAAATTACGTCGAGCTCGAGTGGCATAAAGCAGGCACGGCCAGGATGCAACACTTTCATGCTAAGAAGAGCTAACACAAGTGCACTAGCATCGCGACTTGGGTGCACCGACCTCTCATAAGATTGATTGTCTTTGAAGAAAATGTTATCTTATAAGATTGATTGTGTACGTTTTAAAATTAATATCTTGATAATGATAATTGTTATTTTAATATTTTTATTTTTGATTTTGATTGGTGTGNAAAGATTGATTGTCTTTGAAGAAAATGTTATCTTATAAGATTGATTGTGCGCGTTTTAAAATTAATATCTTGATAATGATAATTCTTATTTTAATATTTTTATTTTTGATTTTGATTGGTGTGTTACTCACTGTGGAATTGGAAGTCACTTTTAGAAGTAATATTTGAACTTATGTATTTTTTGAGGATTCTGAATGTAATTTCTGTTTTTATGTATGAGTTATTCAACACAGACCGATTATCTATTAAACAATACAGCCATACAAGGGCAAAAATATCTTTTTTTCATCAGTAACTACAACATGCTTGCTGCAGAATTGTACAAAAAATATTGACACACAGCTTTCCCGTAGCAGCCGTCTCATACAAACATTACAGCTCTTGCCACAATCTACATAATGTTCTTTTGAAAAACATTAAATTTATATTTGTCGTACTTTATCACATAGTTTGACAAAATTATATCTTTTGTTGCGATACATGACCCTTCTTCACTTATGATGAAACCTCGACTATGCTGCCAGTGACAACAACAAATGTAGCTAAAGGAATGACAGACGAAAGATCTCATCTTGATCATATCCAACACCTAAATTTACATGCTTACCACCCAATTTCTATGTATTATCATTTCCAACACCTAAATTTATTTTTTACATTTTTATACTACATAAGCTCTTTTATATGAAATTAAAAATACAACAAATGTATATATTTATTAAGTGAAATATATGCTCTCATCCATACATAACATGTGCATATAAAAAAATCAATGTTTGGGTGTTAGACATATAAATATATAGAATTTCAGTGTTTTTTATGCAATATTCATACTAAATATATATTTTATTGTTTCTAAAAGAACTGGTATGGTAGCAGCATAACTTGTTGCATACTAAATATAGACCATTTTCAAGACTACATGATATGAACTCCCACTTTATCTTTATTTAGCTCTAAACTCCTAGATTTTTGGAATTGACATGATTTAGCAAATTGATGGATTTAGACATCCTACGAAACTTCTTATCATGTCCCCAACCTATTCAAATTAATAAAATTATTTATATTAATTAAATAAATGTATTACTGAAAGCTTTAAATTAATTTTACATTCATAGAATTAATCATTTTTGAGATTCTCAACAAATTACAATTCAATAAAAAAACTAAATTAATGAAAAATTTTATTACTTAATCACATATTTATCAGTTCTAATTTCCTCCATTGAATTGTCAATAGCTGTGCGGTATCCTAATTCATGAATAATTAAGCGTTTATAGAACTTACCCAAACAAAATTAATTCCGTGAAATTAATTTTAAAATATTTAGTTGATATTTCTTGTTAATTAATATAGATAATATCATGAGCCGATCACGAGTTGTTTGTGAACAAAAAACCATTTAGACAACTCTTGTCTTGCATGTAGCCATTAGGGGTGTAAACGAGTTGAGCTTGATTGATTCTAGACTCGACTTGGTACAAAATATCATTGTTCGTGTTCGGCTCCTTTATATATCGAGTTCAAAAATTTGTTTGTGTTTGACNTGAGCTTGATCGATTCTAGACTCGGCTTGGTACAAAATATCATTGTTTGTGTTTGCTCCTTTATATATCGAGTTCAAAAATTTGTTTGTGTTTGACTCGCTTGCTAATCGAGCCGAACATGAGCTANAAGTCTTGCATGTAGCCATTAGGGGTGTACGCGAGTTGAGCTTGATCGATTCTAGACTCGGCTTGGTACAAAATATCATTGTTTGTGTTCGCTCCTTTATATATCGAGTTCAAAAATTTGTTTGTGCTTGACTCGCTTGCTAATCGAGCCGAACATGAGCTATTCACGAATAATAATTTATTTTGACAATATTGATCATACAGTCGTAGGATGTTAATGGTAAAGCGAGATTTAAATCTTGTTATTTATATTAAGATATTCATTTGAATAAAATTTAATNCGGTGTACTATCAAGTCATGTAATTTTATATTTGTTATTTTCAACTTTTAGAAAATATGAGCTCGAGAACTTTCGGTGCTTCTAAAGTTTTATACTATAACTACATAATGCAATGTTTTCAACTTACATTACAAAGAGATAATAATAGTGACAAAAAATTTTATAAGTGTCTAAGAGAATAGATCAACAGAGGACTGTGACATCTTTAGATAGAAAGATGAGTTGACGAGTCTACCTCAAATACTGATCAGATACGGAGAATGTCTTTGAAGAAAAATGTTATCTCATAAAATTGGTTGTGCTTATTTTAAAATTTATATATTGATAATGATAATTGTTATTTTAATATTTTTATTTTTGATTTTGATTGGTGTGTTATTCATTGTTGAATTGGAAGTCAGCTCTAGAAGTAATATTTGAACTTATGTATTTTTTGAGGATTCTAAATGTAATTTTTGTTTTTATGTATTAGTTATTCAACATAGAACGGTTATCTCTTAAACAATACAACCATATAAGGGCAAAAATATCTTTCGCGTAGCAGCCGCCACATACAAATATTACAATTCTTGTCACAATCTACACAATGTTTTTTTTGAAAAACATTAAATTTATCTTCGTCGTGTTTTATCACATAGTTTGAGAAAATTACATCTTTTGTTGCGATACATGACCCTTTTTCACTGATGGTGAAACCTCGACTATGCTGCCAGTGATAACAACAACTGTAGCTAAAGGGATGACAAGGCTTTTCTTTCATTTCTACGAAAAATCTCTTCTTGATCATATCCAACACCTAAATTTACATGCTTGCCACCCAATTTCTATGTATTTTCAAATCCAACACCTAAATTTTATTTTTCACATTTTAATACCACATAAACTTTCTCATATGATATTAAAAATACAACAAATTTATATATTTAAAAAGTGAAATATATGATCTGATCCACACATATCACGTGCATATAAAAAAAATCAAAGTTTCGATGTTAGACATATAAATATATAGAATTTAAGTGATTTTTATGCAAAACTTCGTACTAAATATTGATTTTATTGTTTCTAAAAGAAGTTGTACCGTATCAGGTTTTGAGCAAAATTCGTTGCATGCTAAATATAAATCATTTTCAAGACTACATGATATGAAGTCCCAGTTTATTTTTATTTAACTCTAAACTCCTAGATATTTGGAATTTGCCTGATTTAGTAAATTGATGGATTTAGATATCCCACGAAACTTCTTATCATGCCCACACCCTTTTCAAATTATTAAAATTATTTATATTAATACCACATAAACTTTCTTATATGATATTAAAAATATAACAAATTTATATATTTAAAAAGTAAAATATATGCTCCGATCCACACATAAAATGTGCATATATGTCCAACACCTAAATTTTATTTTTCACATTTTAATACCACATAAACTTTCTTATATGATATTAAAAATACAACAAATTTATATATTTAAAAAGTGAAATATATGCTCCGATTCACACATAACACATGCATATAAAAAAATCAAAGTTTGGATGTTTGACGTATAAATATATAGAATTTCAGTGATTTTTATGCAAAACATCGTACTAAATATATATTTTATTGTTTCTAAAAGAAGTTGTACCGTAACAGGTTTTGAGCATAACTCGTTGCATGCTAAATATAGATCATTTTCAAGACTACATGATC
>JXCR01094814.1:244642-264400 GCA_002079205.1 Phalaenopsis hybrid cultivar
GCGAGTTGAGCTTGATCGATTCTAGACTCGGCTTGGTACAAAATATCATTGTTTGTGTTTGCTCCTTTATATATCGAGTTCAAAAATTTGTTTGTGTTTGACTCGCTTGCTAATCGAGCCGAACATGAGCTAATCACGAATAATAATTTATTTTGACAATATTGATCATACAGTCGGAGGATGTTAATGGTAAAGCGAGATTTAAATCTTGTTATTTATATTAAGATATTCATTTGAATAAAATTTAATATATTTTTATTCTATTTTTTGTTAGTAATTTTAATTCATAATTTGTTGCAGTCAATTAAATTATTAAAAATTAACACTTATTATATATAATTATTTTGAGCCGAACACGAACGAACAAAATTTTATTCATGATCAACTCGTTTATATATTAAGGGTAGGGCGAGATTTAAACCTTGTTATTTATATTAAAATATTGAAATGAGTAGAAATTAATATTTATTTTTTTTATTTTTAATTAATAGTTTTAATTGATTATAAATCTTTGTACTATATATTTGTATATATATATATATATATATNAGCTGATTGAGAGAATAATAAAAAGCTTAAGATTAATTTCAATCGAATGAAATAAGACAGGCTTTCAATTATTCAACATTACCCGGGCAGCTGCAGCAGTACTATCTGTGTTTTCTTGGATGATTTCTAACTTGTTCAGTGCAGCCTCGCATTGTGATAACGCCTGGCGTGCATGAAAGTCATTAAAGTTAAAAAAAAAAAAAGATTTTCAATCTTTTAAAAATATCTAACACCCAAACTTTAGTTTTTACATACATACAACCTTACCTATGCATGAAACGGTGTTTCACTGCTTAAAATTTAAAATGGTGGTATTTGGGTGGTATAAATATAGAACAGCAAAGTAAATGTAAATAATTATGAATTGGGTGTTATATATGTAAATGTCCTACGAAGATTAACATATATACCACTCAATTCTATATTTTTACAGCATATCTAACACCTATACTTCAATATATATATATATATAGACACACACACACACACACACTATTTAAAAGTTAAAGAGTGGTATTTTTTATGTGATATACAAGAGTAAGGTGGTATAAATGTGTTAACCAAAGTTAAGGTGTTAGATAATGTAAATACATAAGAATTGGGTGGCATATATGTAAATGTCCCTAATGAAAATTTACATACATTAAACACGATTCTTATCTATTTACATATCAACAACCAAAATTTGATAACATCTTGGTTTCATAACTTGATGCATAAAAATGTGTATTTCACTTTAAAAAAAGTAACAACGGTGGTATTTTTTCATGTGATGCCAAGGATTAGAGTGGCATGCATGTAAATATAAAAGTTCAAGTGCTTGATATGTAAATACATAAGAATTATGTGGTATGTATGTAAATGGTATGAACCTGAGGATGGCTTAACACACNCAACAAAGTACATGTAAATAATTATGAATTGGGTGTTATATAAGTAAATGACCTACAAAGATTAACAAATATACCACTCAATTCTATATTTTTACGGCATATCTAACACACACACACACACACCACATTTCCTATGCATAAAAAAGTGTATTTTACTATTTAAAAGTTAACAACAAAGTACATGTAAATAATTATGAATTGGGTGTTATATAAGTAAATGACCTACAAAGATTAACATATATACCACTCAATTCTATATTTTTACAGCATATCTAACACCTATACTTCAAAACACACACACGCACGCGCACAAACAGGAGCGCGCGCGCGCACACACACACACACCACATTTCCTATGCATAAAAAAGTGTATTTTACTATTTAAAAGTTAAAAGAGGTATTTTTTAAGAATTGGGTCGCATATATGTAAATGTCCCTAATGAAAATTTACATACATACGATTCGATTCTTATCTATTTACATATCAACACCCAAAATTTGACATCTACACCTATGACATCTTGGTCTTTAAAAAAAGTAACAACGGTGGTATTTTTTCATGTGATGTCAAGGATTTGAGTGGCATGCATGTAAATATAAACGTTCAAGTGTTTGATATGTAAATACATAAGAATTATGTGGTATGTATGTAAATGGTATGAACCTGAGGATGGCTTAACACACGCTTCAGATCCTTCTTTTCCACACCCGGTAAGGCCATTAGGCACTGGCTTACAACCAATTGAACTTCCCCAACAATATGTAGTTGATGGCGAAGAAGCAGGTCATAATTCCTATGGATGCTTCCAGTTACTGAATTTTCAATTGGAAGAACAGCTTTATCTACTACCCAAGTTTCAAGAGCCTGCATGTCGGAAAGAAACTGGAAATTAGAGATCACCGTGATCATATTTGTCCAATAAAAACCAATTAGAGCTATTTTTTAACCTCAAAAACGACTTCAAAATGATCATAAGGAACAGTTGCACTGCCAGGATAGGCCTTAAGGGCAGCAACCTCACTAAATGCACCTGGTAGACCCTACTTTTGTGGAAAAGTTAGAGGGTTAGTAGCAGTGTAAAGTAGACAACAAGAGTTGAGAAGTAGAGCCTTTCTTACCTTATATGCAACTCGAAATTTGGAGTCCTCAGCAGAACCCTGGATACAAGTTGAGGATAATGGCTCTGCAATTCTATAAGGCTGATATTAGAGCCAAGGAAGATTAAGGATGGATTCATGAAGCATACTTTTTTCAGATTTAGATATAATTTCTTTTTGTAAAACGTCAAATACAATTCAAGGATGCACCAAATGGTTATTTCAGGTCTTGCTATTAAAAAAACTATATAATTTTTCAAAATATACAACAAGAAATTTTACAATAAGTTGCAAGATATGTTCATTTAATCCAAATGACATTGCCAACTATATACATAATCTACCTTTGACTTTATAGCACCAATATTTTCTCTAAGACTTGACATAGAAGGATATCATAATAACTTTCATCATATCTAGCAGAACATTCAAACGAGTAGGAAATCTATATGTAGTCATGATTTCAATAATGGCTCTACTATCTACAAACCTACGCTAGCTTCCAAATTCTCATATGTAAGCAAAGCTAGCAAGTATTTCCTAAAAAATGATTTTAGTAAGTAGACATCAACTTGTTTCACAATGCTCTATTTAGTTCATTATATAATGAAGGGAATATAGCAATGATAATTTAAGAACTAAATAAATAGCATGACGAGTTACATGTTGGCTTCAAAGTAGTGTTTAGAAATTTTAATTCATTACAAGTGGAAAATGAAGCATGAGAATTGGCTAATAAGAAGAAAGTTAATCGAGATATGCCAGTATATTGGGTGCTTTAAAAGGTTTATGCAATGTTGTCTTAGAAAAAGACTATAGAGGTTGAGGTAGCAAGAGAAAAATCAGTTAAATAAATGCCTCGAAAGCTATGTTTGATGCAAATAACTCGGTATACATCACAAGTCTTTAGAAAGTAGATAATCAGTAAATTATCCTCAGTAAATTAATTGGAAGAATATTTACAATTGTATATATTTATTTATATACATGTAAGCCCAGAATGAGAAGGTTTATGTTATATTTGCCGTAAGAAATTTCATTATAAGAAAAATGTCAGATTAAGAAGAAAGCAAGTGATCTAGCTATAAATGAGTTATATAATTAACCTTCTGTTTAGTTTTTGATGATCAAACAAAGTGGAAAGTATGAAGTCTTATTTAAGAATTGATGAACCAAATCTTTTAAGGCTTGGAAAATTGGAGATAACCAAAGATTTAGTTCAAAATCCAATTTACCCAGTAGATGTCTCATTTCTAAGTAGGACTAATGTTTATTTCCTCTACAGATTTCACTAGTTTATACAAGTTCTTTTTTTCCATAATTTTCTTTATCTAAAACCATGTTATGATTTATATCGTTGGTGTTGAGAAATTAGGGCCTAGAAAAACAAGAATCGACACAAATCCAGAAGAACACACAAAGATTTAACGAGGTTCGGCAAAGATGTCTGCGTCCTCAGGAGCAAAGCGACGACATTCTTTCAATCTCAGAAAAGAAGTACAAGACTTCTTAGTATTACAATAAAGCCTATATATATAGCCATAAAGTATAATATGAAATTACAAAATTACCCATGTACCGTACCGCAGGGCGTTGTCCCCGCACCCCCAACCCACATAACGAAATTTCCCCGATTGGGCAGATTATTCTGCTCCATTCTGCTCTGCTTCGTTCCAGCATTTGTCCCTTATATGATATATGAGTCATACCTAACAAATCTTTACATTGACGAATATCCAGCCCCTTAGGAGAATTACATCATGAAGTTTCTTACACACTGAAGTGGGTTGAGCCACCATGCTTCTATAGCAACTGCAAACATTCAACAAGTCCAAGCAATGCAAGAACTTGTTGATAGTGACTGGCTTAGTCAACATAACAGCTACATTTTCATCAGTATGAACCTTCTGCAACGATATCTCACGAGAAGCAATCAATTCTCTGATCTTGGATACCTGACATCAATATGCTTAGTTCTCGCATGATACACCTAGCTCTTAGCCAGATAAATGACACTATGACTATCACAATGCAACTAAACTCCACCTTGCTCAACACCCAGTTCCTTTACTAACCCAGCAAGTCATAAGGCTTCTTTTGCAGCTTCAGCTATTTTCTTGTACTCAGCTTCAGTTGTAGATAATGTCACAATAGACTGAATTGTTGATTTCCAACATATAGGCCCTCCACCAAGAGTAAACACATACCCAATTATAGATTTTCTGTCAACTAAATCACCTGCATAGTCTGAATCAACACACCCCACAACTGAAGAATCATTATGCTGGCTGCCAAAAGTAATTACATGTCCTACAATACCCTTTAAATACCTAAAAATTCACTTGATTGTTTTCCAATGTCGCATTCCAAGTTTAGACATGTATTGGCAGACTTGACTAACAGCGTGAGCCAAATCAGGGAGAGTACAAATCATTGCATACATCAAGCAGTATTTTGTACTGGCATATGAAACATTTGTCATGTCTTCAATTTCTGTATTTGTCTTAGGACACTGTTCTTAAAAAAGTTTAAAATGATTTACTAATGGAGTGCACACAGGCTTTGCTCTGCTCATCTCAAACCAGTCCAACACTTTCTCAACATAGCCTAGTTGTGATAAACACAGTTGTCTTGAGTTTTTATCTCGATGAATCTCCATTCCAAGAAGTTTCTTCGTAGGACCCAAGTCTTTCATGTCAAAATACTGGCTCAATAAAGCTTTCAAACCACAGACATCATTCATATTCTTTGCAGCAATCAGTATATGTCAACATACAGTAACAGAAAAATAGAACGATCATCAAGGCTCTTCACATAAACACAACAATCATACTCACGTCTCTTGTAGTCAATCTGAATCATGCAGGAGTCAAACCGCTTGTATCATTGTCTTGAAGACTGTTTCAACTTATATAGTGATTTATTTAATCTGCAAAACAAATGCTCCTGTCCAGGTTGAGTAAACCATTATAGTTGTTTCATGTAAATCTGTTCCTTCAAATCACAATACAAGAAAGCAATTTTAGCATCAATCTGCTCCAAATACAAATCTCAAATAATTACTATGCAAGCACTGCCCTGATTGAAGTATGTCTGACCACAGGAGAAAAGATTTCATCATAGTCTATTCTCTTATACTGTGAAAATCTCTTTGCTACCAGTTGAACCTTGAACTTTTGCTCTTCTTTTTCTGATACTGCTGGTTTCATTTTGTACATCTTCTTACACCCAAAAACCTTCTTTCCCTCAGAAAGCTGAACCAACTCTCATGTGCGATTTTTCTGCAAACTCTATCTCCTCATCAATTTTTCTTTCTACTGGCTAGTGATAGCTTCTTGAAAAGTTGTTGGATCATTGTTGTTGATGAGAAGTGCATAAGAGACCAAGTCTTCATAACTCAATCTGCTACGAGATCTTCTATTGGTGCGTCTTTGTCTGTCTCTGACTCTCTGGTTAGATTGTAATTCTGCAATTCATCTATATTGGAATCACCAGGTGTTGGTTGAACTTTCAACTTTCTCAATTGTTTTTGAATGATGTTCTAAATCCATCTGCAATGTATCTGAACTTAAACTATTCTCTTGCACATTTTCTTGATTCTGCTGCAACATGGACTGTTCATCAAAAACTGCATCTCTACTGATCACCAACTTCTTTGTAACTGGATCCCAAAACTTGTATCCTTACAGACATTTCTTGTAGCCCAAAAAGAAGCACTTCTTGGATTTTGCATCAAGTTTTGATCTTTCATCTTTAGATACATGCACATAAGCAAGACAACCAAAAATTTGTAAATGATCGAAATGAACTAAAATACATGTTCATACCTCTTCTGCAATATTACCACCTAACGATGCCCGAGATGATCTATTAATGAGATAGCATGCCAAATTCACAGTCTCTGCCCAAAACTCTTAGGAAGTCTTGCATTCAATCTCAGGAATCTTGTCTTTTCAGTTAAGGACTTGTTTATCCCTTCTGCCACACAATTCTGTTGTGGTGTCTTGCGCACTGAAAAAATATCTCTGAATCTCATGCTCCTCACCAAATTTCTGAAATTGTGAATCTGTGTACTCCATGTCATTATCAGACCTCAAATACTTGATCTTTCTGTCAGTTTAGTTCTCCACCTCAACTTTCCACAGCTTGAATTAAGAGAATATTTCAAATTTCTGCTTCAAGAAATATACACAAACTTTTCTAAAGAAATCATCAATATATGTAACAAGATACAGAGATCCTCCCAATAATGATTCCCTGGTAGGGTCACATACATCAGAATGTATATAATCAAGAATCTCTTCAGTTTTGTGTTTTCTAGTCATAAAACTGACTCTAGTCTGTTTTCAAAGAACATAGTATTTATAAATGTCAAGCTTGTAGCTTTTAACACCATGCAACAGGTTTCTTCTATACAATTTCGTCATCTCACGTTCACTAAGATGACTCAGATGCATACGCCATATCTTTGTATTATCATCATCTGACCCCATAGAATGAGCTCCACTTTTAACTGTACTCCCTAACAGTATGTAGATATTACCTGCAGTTAACTTTCCTTTCTTCAAAGTCAGTACGCCTTTAACAATTATGATGATTTCACTATCTTAGTCTGTCTTAGGAATAAAATTATTTCTATGTATAGTGCCCAAAGAAATCAAATTCTTATTCAGATCTGAAATATGTCTGACATCTCATAATGATCTAACATTAAATACATCTGAATTCTGACTTCACCAATACCAACAATATTGCAACATCTATCATCACATAAATAGAATATGTCAGAATTAGTTAACATGTATGAAGTAAACTACTCCATATTAAATGTTATGTGATAAGAGCACTATGAATCAAGAATTCATGCATCCATGAATTGAGTTGATAATACTGAAAACATATCACATCATTGTAATCTGAATTGTTACTCTGCACCACATTTACAGACTTAGATGATGCATCACATTTCTCCCAAATCTGTTTCTTGAGCTTTGGACAACCCCTTTTCATATGACCCGGTTTCTTGCACTTATAGCAATGAATTATCTTTTTGTCTTTAGACTTTGATCTAAAATTTCATCTTCCATAATTCTTCTCTTTCTTCATTCCATGTTCATGCTTACCCTTGACATATAAACTGTCGTCATAAGAGCTTTCCCCTGCATTCTGCTTCCGTTAGTTGTGAGCCAACAATGCTGCAGTAATCTCATCAACTTTGATAATTTTTTTTTTCATATGTAAGAGTACTCATCAAATGTTCATAAGAAGAAGACAATGAATACAAGAAAATCATTGCTCAATCTTCATCCTCAATATTCACATCAAGCCGTGATAAATTTGTGATAATTTGATTTAAGTCATTCACGTGTTATGTCAAATCAGAACCTTCTTGGATCTTCAGCCCGTACAGATTTTGTTTCAGATACAATTTCTAATGCAGAAATTTAGACATAAACTGAGTTTTCAATTTCTTCACTACCTTCCTTAGAGATTTCAGATTCATCACATGTTACATAACATTATCTGTCAGACACAGTC
This sequence comes from Phalaenopsis hybrid cultivar, assembly GCA_002079205.1. Classification (NCBI taxonomy): domain Eukaryota; kingdom Viridiplantae; phylum Streptophyta; class Magnoliopsida; order Asparagales; family Orchidaceae; genus Phalaenopsis; species Phalaenopsis hybrid cultivar. The sequence continues at coordinate 252,721 of JXCR01094814.1, forward strand.
GTATGGTTGTTGCCGCCCGTTGTTACAATTCTTTCAAATCTTCATCGTCTATGGCATCTAATTTTGTTGTCCGCAAAGCCTTCAAGATTATTTATTGTGCCAGCAAATCTTTAATATCAGTTTGTCATAATTCAAAGTTGCTAGTATCATCAAACTTCACCACATGATTTCCTCGCCCAAATTATTCTTACAAATCCTTTCTCTATTCAGAAGAATCCCTCGCGGAGCCAGATGCCTACGAAAAGTGCTTCCTGAATCCTCTTTCCGAATCATAGGAACTATTTGCGTCGCACGAATCCTTCGTTCGAAGCCCTCCATCTGAGTCGCGCGACTTCGTCGAAACCCGTCGCCCTGCTTCGCCTACTTCGTCGGTCGCTGGAACTCCTCCCGATCACCCCTGCGAAACTGCGCCGCCTCCTCCCGCTCGCGAGCTTCGCCGAACCACAGAACCCTCGCACAAACGTCCTCTAGCGCCATTCGGAGAAGTTGTTCCGTCCAAACTCCTTCGCCGAATACCCTATGCGGAAATCGCTAAATATATGCCGCTCTTATTCTCCGATCCTTTGTCGTCCGAACTAGCCGAAGCCCTAAATCTCCGAATAGGCCGAAAGAACCAAAACCAATTGATGAAAAATTAGCGCGAAATACCCGTTGGATAGTCCTTAATATTTGTCATATTATTATGAATCATGTTTGCAATGCTATGTGGTTATAGAATTTCATAAAATCATAATCATTTTAAGGTTTATGTCTTGCTAAGAAACATGCAAATGTATGCTTATGAAATTTCGTTCCTCTAAAATCCATGCCTATTATGATAAATGTCAGGTTACCACTACAACCATGATTCCATATGTTATACCACTACTATGATTATGTTTTTGAATGTTGAACTATTGCTTAGATTATGAAATGCAATCCCAAGTCAATTTCCCTTGTAGATAAAACTATTGAATGAAAATAGGTATGCAAAAAAGATCTTATATATATATATATATATATATATATATATNGTGTGTGTGTGTGTGTGTGTGTGTGTGTGTGTGTGTGTGTGTGCACATACCCCGACTCATTGGTGTCAGCTTCTGCGTACCTGACGAGAGCCTGACCAAAGTGGTTGATCATCGATCAACCTTTACTTATATATATCAAATCCGTGACCTGAGGGGACTTACAGTGAACCTCGTTAACCAACATGCCACGGCTTGAGACACACACAGATATATATATAATTATTGTAAGTCAAAACGAGCCGAACAACAACGAGCACAGTTTTTTTCGTGTTCGGTTCGTCTATATATCGAGCGCAAAAAAATTATTTGTGTTCGGCTCATTTGGAATAAGAGCAAACAAAACTTTGTTCGTGTTCGGTTCATCTATATATCAAGCGCAAAAAAAATTATTTGTGTTAGGCTCATNCGCAAAAAAATTATTTGTGTTCGGCTCATTTGCTTAGCAAACGAATCAAACACAAACTACTTAACGACCCGAACACGAGCTATTCGCGAGCAATGAGTCATTTTGACAACACTACTAAATATATAGATATATATTTTTCTTAAGGAAGTTGTACGGCCACAGGNAGGCTCATTTGCTTAGCAAACGAATCAAACCCAAGCTACTTAATGACCCAAACACGAGCTATTTGCGAATAATGAGTCATTTTGACAACACTACTAAATATATAGATATATATTTTTCTTAAGGAAGTTGTACGGCCACAGGATTTGAGCATAACTCGTTACATACTAAATATAGATCATTTTCAAGACTAGATGATTTGAACTCCCACTTCATCTTTATTTAGCTCCCAACTCCTAGATTTTTGAAATTTGTCTTATTTAGTAAATTGATAAATTTAGATATCCCACTAAACTTCAGGAGAATTATGTTCACACAAGATGCCAAGCTGCAATGCCTATCCTGCGTGAGAACTTCTGATGTAGCTCCTTACTCGGGAAGCGAGTTTTCTTTTTGGGGTGGGTTCTCCGAACTTTGATGCACTGCTAATTTTGACAAAAAAAATACCGAATTTTCATTTTAAAATTATTAAAATATATTATTAAAAGCTTTAAATTTAATCATGTATATTTATCAAGTCTAATTTCCNGTAGATTTTTGAAATTTGCCTTATTTAGTAAATTGATAAATTTAGATATCCCACTAATCTTCACGAGAATTATGTCACACAAGATGCCGAGCTGCAATGCCTATCCTGCGTGAGAACTTTTGATGTAGCTCTTTACTCGGGAAGCGAGTTTTCTTTTTGGGGTGGGTTCTCCGAACTTTGATGCACATGCTAATTTTGACAAAAAAAATACCGAATTTTTATTTTAAAATTATTAAAATATATTATTAAAAGCTATAAATTTAATCATGTATATTTATCAAGTCTAATTTCCTCCATTGAATTGTATAGCTGTGAACAGTATCCTAATTCATTAATAATTAAGAGTTCATAAAACTACCCAAATAAAAATAATACCATGAAATTAAACTTTTTAAAAATACTTAATTGATATTTCTTATTAATTAATGAAGACAATATCAAAAATTTTAAAATAAAAATCCAGCCAAGTTCGTGAAAACGAAAGGTAAAAAGAAAAGCTTAAGACTGATGCAGACTGCAAGAATTCTATAATAAATCTATACAATTTTCTATTTTTTTATTTCAAAGAGAATGAGATTAACGTGCCGAAATATAGTAAGTTTTAATTTAAGAATTTATAAAAGTATCAAAAATAAATAAATCATTATTTTAAAATTGAGTTATAGTAGTCTTTCGTGTGAACTATTTCAATCTAAATTTAAAAAACCTGACGACTATTTAGATGCTTCTATAAACTCTGGTATTAGTCGGGGACTATACCGACAATTTATTCTTACAAAAAAAAAAAANTAATTCTATAATAAATCTATACAATTTTCTATTTTTTTTATTTCAAAGAGGAATGAGATTAACGTGCCAAAATATAGTAAGTTTTAATTTAAGAGTTTATAAAAGTATCAAAAATAAATAAATCATTATTTTAAAATTGAGTTATAGTAGTCTTCCATGTGAACTATTTCAATCTAAATTTAAAAAATCTGAAGACTGTTTAGATGCTTCTATAAACTCTGGTATTAGTCGGGGACTATACCGACAATTTATTCTTACAAAAAAAAAAAAACTCATGTAAATAATTAGGGAGTATTTTCGCAAGTTATTCTTGAAAAAAGTTACTAGAGTGCANAACGACTGTTTAGATGCTTCTATAAACTCTGGTATTAGTCAGAGACTGTACCGACAATTTATTCTTACAAAAAAAGACTCATGTAAATAATTAGGGAGTATTTTTGCAAGTTATTCTTGCAAAAAGTTACCAGAGTGCATTGTAGGTTGTGTGGGATAAGAAAAAGGAGTTCTCCCAAGAGGCCTAGTGAAATTTTTCAGAATAATAGTTAGCACATTGTGTTTTATGCATCAAATTAATATAGAAAATTTTTATTTTCGTAACCTAATAATATACATAATATGTCCATGATAATTTTACTTAAGGACATATGAGTGATTTTTTTTTTTCAATCAAAAGTATTATTGCTATAGAAATACAAGTCAAAGGTTCTCATAGTCCTTGTTAAGATAAGTTTGCATAAACATTTTAGACCACTCCATATGATTGCATATGCAATGGATGGTCTTCTTTTTAGGATTTATTTATGATAGCCTTTTATCCGTTTTGTGTTTCAAATCACCACCACATATTTGTTTGAGGAATTGTTTTATTGTTGATTTCTAGAAATTATTATGGTAGAAAGCTGTTTTTTTTTTTAATACAACATGTTAAAATGTGATGACTGAAAGAAAATCGTTATCTGATTTTTTTTTAAGATATATTTTTTAATTATTATCATAGTTTTCTAAGAAGTTAATTCCCCACCATAACTTTACAACGATCTTTTTAAATAACTGAAGCCACCCTAAACACACTCTGGTTAGCTTTCATGCATCATTTTTTACTTGTAATGAATTTAAATTTTCTTAACTCAACTTTGAAGTCATTATATAACATAATCATAAAAATTTGTGTGTATTGTTTTAGTTATATAGCTTAATTTAAACCTTGTATTAGTCCAATAAGGAACACTTATACATCGAGATAGCTGGCTAGATAACTTAATACAAATTTATACATATCTTTTGCACATGCAGATTAAACTGCACTCAATTAATTAACCCACTAATATGAAAAGATATTTGTAGATGAATCATATAAAACCTATTTAAGGCTAAGATATTTTCTAATCCCAATTATAAATCCAGTGTTCTGCCTAGTTTTGATCTAGTTGATGAATGACATGCAACCCTTGATCCTTCTTTAATTAACAAAAAAATATTTAATTATTTTTATAGTCTTGCAGTTGATATGGTTTTGTCTAGAGGTATTAATGGCTTTTTATGGGTGCAAGCCTCCTTATGTAAGTTCACTTTTCATGATGAAAAGCACTTTCATTTATGATAGTGTAAGGTTTCTCATAATGTGTGAAAATAATGACTCTTTGTGTAAAGGAAAAAATGACTAATTCTTGTGCTTGAAACAGATATGGCTGTGGTGTTCTTATTCCTATGTATAAGTATAAACGAGCTAAGCATTAGCGAAGTGTTGCTTCACTCAACTAATTCAAAAAGTTAGCCCAACGTCAATTGATATCACACAAAAAAATCTTCTTAAAATTATAGTTATACTTATAGTTACACACACACCGGATTGGGAAAACATGAATCTCGATTCATGGGTAAGCAGCACGACAAGTAAGTTAGGTCTCCAACTCATAATCAGTCAAGATCAGTCAATGAAACTAAGTCAGGTTACTCACAAAATTGATGCTCGGGTTAGGAGATAAGCTCAGAATCTCACTAAACTGTATAATCAAGTGGTGAACCAACTGACATTAAATTTGAATAAAAGATATTCGCAGAACGAGCCGAACGAAGAATTATCTATCACCTACCAGGTGAACCAAGGGAACCAGAGTTTAGAAGAAGTCACAGATAAGGTCGACCAAGAAGCTCTCATGTTACCCTCTCGTGATTCGGTTCATTAGAGACGAATGAACAAAGAGAAGCAAATGAGCAAAGGGTCACCGCCGTCAGCAAATATTTATTTTACTTATTTTGATGTATCAGATAATTGATGTTATAAATCTTCAATTCCTTCATACATAGTGGGGGCATAAAGATAAATGTGTGCTAGTATATCCCCTAAACCTATAAATATGAAAGCTCATTTTTACTATTCATTCCTTATCATATTATCTGCACTTTATTCCTCGGGAAGGATTCGGGAAATTTTTTAGTTCAACACCCTAAAATTTTTGGTGAGCGTGGAATTTATGCCTCCAACAGAAAGAGAAGCATAGCACAACGGCAATGCAACCACTCGATAGACACAAAACCAGACCGAAGATATTGATAGTACAAGGGAGATAGTCCGACAACAAGTAATCAGAAGAAAGAACAACTAGTATTGAAAATGAGAGAACATATGGTGATGCCCTCCAAGAAGCCTTAGCTAGGGGGTCAAAACCCACAAAACAATAATCCCCATAAATATAGTCGCACAAAATCAAACAGGTGGGACAGACCAGTGTTTAATGGTTGATAATCCCAACCAGAGGAAGACGAATGCCACAACTCTCATTACCAAGGTAGTGCTGGATCAGCCCCAGTAGAAAGATATCGCATCATACGGACCACAGTCCCACTCCCCACAGGGAATACCTTTTCTAAACAGATCTCCAATGCTGAACCACCCCAAAAGTTTAAGACCCCCAACCTCAAAAGTATCATATTATTGTTGGGGTTCTTCTAGAGGGCAATTATGATGATATGCTTTTGTGACATATACAAACTTGGTATTATGTCATTTAAAGTAAACCAATATCCCCTTTCTTTAAGGTCTTCTATCTTCTTATAATGAATGATTATTCATATATTTATCTTTGCTATAGGACCTCATAGTTTTATAAATCATTAATTATGTATTTCTTTTATCCTAATTAGTTAATTTTTTTATATAATTGTATTGTTGTACTTTTAAGTCAAGCTAATTTTATGTTTGTGATTTTCAACTTTTAGAAAATATGAGCTTGGGGACTTCCGGTGTCTCTAAAGACATGTACTTTAACTGCACAAAGAGTCAGTTGGTTCTCTACTTTACTAAATAAGATCTCCAATGCAGAATGCAGTGTTCTCTACTTACATCACAAAGAGAGAATAACATTGAGAGAAACTTTTACAAGTTTTCAAGAGAATATATCAATAGAGGATTGTGACATCTTTAGGTGGGCAAATTAGTTTGACGAGTTTACCTCAAATACTGATGAGACACAGATAATGTCTTTGGAGAAAAATGTTATGTCATAAAATTAATTGTGTGTATTTTAAAATTAATATATTAATAATGATAATTGTTATTTTAATATTTTTATTGTTGATTTTGATTGTTGTGATACTGCTGAATTGGATGTCAGTTCTAGATGTAATATTTAAACTTATGTATTTTTTTAGGATTCTGAATGTAATTTCTATTTTTATTTATGAGTTATTCAACACGGGCTGGTTACTTTATAAGAAATACAACAATACAAGGGCAAAATTATTTTTTTTCCACCAACAAGTACAATATATCTGTGGTAGAACTGTAACAAAAAAAAAAGAAACTGACACAAATCTTTGTCGTAGCAGCCACCCCATACAAATATTACCACTCTTGACAAAATCTACACAATGTTCTTTTGAAAAATATTAAATTTATTTTCGTCGTGTTTTATCACATATTCTGACAAAATTACATCTTTTGTTCTGATACATGACCCTTCTTCACTGATGGTGAAACCTCGGCTATACCGCCAGTGACAACAACAAATGTAGCTAAAGGGATGACAAAGGCTTTTCTTTCATTTCTATGAAAGATCTCATCTTGATCATATCCTACACTAAAATTTACATGCTTACCACCCAATTTCTATGTATTTTCAAATCCAACACCTAAATTTTATTTTTCACATTTTAATACCACATAAACTTTCTTATATGATTTTAAAAATACAACAAATTTATAGATTTAAAAAGTGAAATATATGCTCTCATCCACACATAACACGTGCATATAAAAAAAATCAAAGTTTGAGTGTTAGACATATAAATATATAGAATTCCAGTGATTTTTATGCAAATCTTCGTACTAAATATATATTTTATTGTTTCTAAAAGAAGTTGTAATGTAGCAAGGTTTGAGCATAACTCGTTGCATGCTAAATATAGACTATTTTTAAGACTACATGATCTGAAGTCTCAGTTTATCTTTATTTAGCTCTAAACTCCTAGATTTTTGGAATTGACCTGATTTAGTATATGGATGGATTTAGTATCCCACAAATCTTCTTATCATGTCCCCACCCTTTTCAAATTATTAAATTTATTTATATTAATTAAATAAAATATATTACTGAAAGGTTTAAATTAATTTTATATTCATAAAATTAATCATTTTTTAGATTCTCAACGAATTACAATTCAATAAAAAACTTGAATTACATCGAGCTCGAGTGGCTTAAAGCGGGCACGCTCAGGTTGCAACACTGTCATGCTAAGAAAAGCCAACACAAGTGCGCTAGCAACGCGACTTGGGTGCACCGACCTCTCGGAGCCGGTATGCCTAGTTCTTTGTTCTTTAACGTTGGGGCAGTGTCACGCTGGTAAGGATGTGCCGACCTACTAGCATGGGTGTACCTGGTGTTAGCATGACATGGGTGTGCCAGAGCCTAAGAGCGGGTGCCTTAAGCACGCATTGGGGAACTCAAAGTGGACATTTATAAGCTATGTGATACCACATATGAAAAAAATATGATCTCATAGGGTCAAGAGAATGCCCCAAATATGTCACATAAAAAATCGATGTCAATAGGAAGAAGTGGATTGATTTCCTAAATTCACTTGGTTATATTGGCGTCCAAGTTTGAGTTTAATAATGAAGTTGTATATTACCACTTTTGTGTCATGTGAAGAAAGGCTTAGGGGAGTTGTGGATTGCTTTCTCAAATTCACTAGGTTATATATGTTAATTTTGATGCCCGAGTTTTATAACGATATTGAAAAGGGATTGAGGGAGCTATGAATTACTTTATTGACTCACTGGGTTATAATGTTATTTATTATGCTCAGATTTTATAATGAACTTTTTATTACCACTCTTATGTCATGTGGAGAAAGGGCTGAGAGAGTTGTAGACTGTTTTCTTGAATTCACTTGGTTATATATGGTAATTTTGATACTTAAGTGTTATGATGAATTTTTCTATTACCACTTTTTTGTCCTCTGGAGAAAGATTTGGGGGACATGTGAATTGCTTTCTTGAATTCACTTGGTTATATATGTGATAATTAAATTTAGTTTTATAATGAGATTGGTTATTACCACTTTTGTGTCATGCAGAGAAATGGTTAAGGAGATGTTGATTCTTTCCTTGAATTCACTTGGCCAATGAGTTTCGTAATGACTCTCCAAAATTACACTCGTCGGTATCCTTCACGTTTTGATATTAATTTTGTTACTGCAGATGAAAATTAGTCGCTCATAGAACATATGTATATTGCCTAGGATAATCAATATCACAAGTTGATTGTGATTTAACTGCGTGTTGTACTCAAAATAGGGAAGGTTCTGGGAGATGATTTAATTGCAATAGCAAATTACAAATGCATTAGTTAATTGGTAAAATGATGTTGTCTCTTACTACTTCTTTATTTATGTTTAAGTGAAAACACTTACTATTTATCGTAATAGCTTTTTATGTAATGATATTCATGTGAAATCTCTATTTTTCACAGTATTTTTTTTTCATTCATTCAGGAAGTATTTTATCATGCTTGGATGGCCTCCTAAGAAACAGTGAATATAATATAAGTTTTTTTTGTTGCTTTTTTTTAATGTCTATAATGAGACATTTGGCATCATAGGTTCTTTTAGATGACATTTATATTTCTATGGATTTTGACATATATGAGATGTCATCAAGGAGACTAAGATCCCCTTCTTTGTTTGTCATATTAATGTTGGGGTTTTTTTGGAGGGCCATTATGATGATATGCTTTTGTGCATGTACAAACTTGATATTATGTGGTTTAAAGTAAACCAAGATCCCTTTTCTTTAAGCTCTTCTATCTTCTTATAATGAATTATTATTCATAGGTTTTTCTTTGCTATAGGACCTCATAGTTTTATAATCATTAATTATGTATTTATTTTATCCTTATTAGTTAATTTTTTTTATATAATTGTATCGGTGTACTATCAAGTCATGTAATTTTATGTTTGTGATTTTCAACTTTTAGAAAATATGAGCTCGAGAACTTTCAGTGCTTCTAAAGTCTTGTACTATAACTACATAATGCATTGTTCTCTACTTACATTACAAAGAGATAATAATAGTGACAAAAAAAATTTACAAGTGTCTTAGAGAATAGATTGACAAAGGACTGTGACATCTTTAGATGGAAAGATGAGTTGACGAGTCTACCTCAAATACTGATCAGACACGGAGAATGTCTTTGAAGAAAAATATTATCTCATAAAATTGATTGTGTGCATTTTAAAATTCATATATTGATAATGATAATTGTTATTTTAATATTTTTATTTTTGATTTTGATTGGTGTGTTACTCATTGTTGAATTGGAAGTCAGCTCTAGAAGTAATATTTGAACTTATGTATTTTTTGAGGATTATGAATGTAATTTTTTTTATGTATTAGTTATTCAACATAGACCGGTTATCTCTTAAACAATATAACCATACAAGGGCAAAAATATCTTTCGCGTAGCAGCCGCCCCATACAAATATTACAACTCTTGCCACCCTTTTTCACTGATGGTGAAACCTCGACTATGCTGGCAGTGACAACAACAACTATAGCTAAAGGGATGTAAGAGGCTTTTCTTTCATTTCTACGAAAAATCCCTTCTTGATCATATCCAACACCTAAATTTACATGCTTGCCACCCAATTTCTATGTATTTTCAAATCCAACACCTAAATTTTATTTTTCACATTTTAATACCACATAAACTTTCTCATATGATAATAAAAATACAACAAATTTAAAAAATTTTAAAAGTGAAATATATGCTCCGATCCACACATAACACGTGCATATAAAAAAATCGAAGTTTGGATGTTAGACATATAAATACATAGAATTTAAGTGATTTTTATGCAAAACTTCGTACTAAATTTTGATTTTATTATTTCTAAAAGAAGTTGTACTATATCAGGTTTTGAGCATAACTCATTGCATGCTAAATATAGACCATTTTCAAGACTACATGATCTGAAGTCCTAGTTTATTTTTATTTAACTATAAACTCCTAGATTTTTGGAATTCGTCTGATTTAGTAAATTGATGGATTTAGATATCCCATGAAACTTCTTATCATGTCCCACCATTTTCAAATTATTAAAATTATTTATATTAATAGCAAATAAACTTTCTTATATGAAATTAAAAATGTAACAAATTTATATATTTAAAAAGTGAAATATATGCTCTGATCCATACATAAAACATGCATATAAATCCAACACCTAAATTATATTTTTCACATTTTAATATCATATAAACTTTCTTATATGATATTAAAAATACAACAAATTTATATATTTAAAAAGTGAAATATATGCTCCGATCCACACATAACACGTGCATATAAAAAAATCTAAGTTTGGATGTTAGACATATAAATAGATAGAATTTCAGTGATTTTTATGCAAAACATCATACTAAATATATATTTTATTGATTCTAAAAGAAGTTGTACGGTAGCATGGTTTGAGCATAACTCGTTGCATGCTAAATAAAGACAATTTTCAAGACTACGTGATCTGATGTCCCAGTTTATCTTTATTTAGCTCTAAACTCTTAGATTTTTAGAATTGACCTAATTTAGTAAATTGATGGATTTAAATATCCTACGAAACTTCTTATCATGTCCCCACCCTTTTCAAATTATTAAAATTATTTATATTAATATCACATAAACTTTCTTATATGATATTAAAAATATAACAAATTTATATATTTAAAAAGTGAAATATATTCTCTGATCCACACATAAAACGTGCATAAAAATCCAACACCTAAATTTTATTTTTCACATTTTAATACCACATAAACTTTCTTATAAGATATTAAAAATACAACAAATTTATATATTTAAAAAGTGAAATATATGCTCTGATCCACACATAACACGTGCATATAAAAAAAATCTAAGTTTGGATGTTAGACATGTAAATATATAGAATTTCAGTGATTTTTATGCAAAACATCATACTAAATATATATTTTATTGATTCTAAAAGAAGCTGTACGGTAGCAGGGTTTGAGCATAACTCGTTGCATGCTAAATAAAGACAATTTTCAAGACTACATGATCTGATGTCACATTTTATCTTTATTTAGCTCTAAACTCTTAGATTTTTAGAATTAACCTGATTTAGTAAATTGATGAATTTAAATATCCCACGAAACTTCTTATCATGTCTCCACCCTTTTCAAATTATTAAAATTATTTATATTAATATCACATAAACTTTCTTATATGATATTAAAAATATAACAAATTTATATATTTAAAAAGT
>JXCR01094814.1:279064-318885 GCA_002079205.1 Phalaenopsis hybrid cultivar
AGATAGCTGGCTAGATAACTTAATACAAATTTATACATATCTTTTGCACATGCAGATTAAACTGCACTCAATTAATTAACCCACTAATATGAAAAGATATTTGTAGATGAATCATATAAAACCTATTTAAGGCTAAGATATTTTCTAATCCCAATTATAAATCCAGTGTTTTGCCTAGTTTTGATCTAGTTGATGAATGACATGCAACCCTTGATCCTTCTTTAATTAACAAAAAAAATATTTAATTATTTTTATAGTCTTGCAGTCGATATAGTTTTGTCTAGAGGTATTAATTGTCTTTTATGGGTGCAAGCCTCCTTATGTAATTTCACTTTTGATGATGAGAAGCACTTTCATTTATGATAGTTTAAGGTATCTCATAATGTGTCAAAATAATGACTCTTCGTGTAAAGGGAAAAATGACTAATCCTTGTGCTTGGAACAGATATGGCTGTGGTGTTCTTGTTCCTATGTACAAGTATAAACGAGCTAAGCATTAGCGAAGTGTTTCTTCACTCAACTAATTCAACAAGTTAGCCCAACGTCAATTGATATCACACAAAAAATCTTCTTAAAAGCTATAGTTATACTTATAGTTACACACACACACACCAGATTGGGAAAACATGAATCTCGATTCAGGGGTAAGCAACACGACAAGTAAGTTGGGTTTCAAACTCAAAATCAGTCAAGACCAGTCAATCAAACCAAGTCAGGTTACTTACAAAATTGATGCTCGGGTTAGGAGAGAAGCTCAGAATCTCACTAAACTGTCTAATCAAGTGGTGAACCAACTGACATTAAATTTGAATAAAAGTTATTCGCAGAACCAGCCGCACGAAGAATTATCTATCACCTACCAGGCAAAGCAAGCGAACCAGGGTTTAGAAGAAGTCATAGATAAGGTCGACCAAGAAGCTCTCATATTACCCTCTCGTGATTCAGTTCATTAGAGACGAATGAACAAAGATGAGCAAACGAGCAAAGGGTCACCGCCGTCAGCAAATATTTATTTTACTTATTTTGATGTATCAGATAATTGACGTTATAAATCTTCAATTCCTTCATACATAGTGGGGACAAAGATAAATGTAGGCTAGTATATCCCCTAAACCTATAAATATGAAGCTCATTTTGACTATACATTCCTTATCATATTATCTGCACTTTATTCCTTGGGAAGGATTCGGGAAATTTTTTAGTTCAACACCCTGAAAGTTTCGGTGAGCATGGAATTTATGCCTCCAATAGGAAGAGAAGCATAGGACAATGACAATGCAACCACTCGATAGACACAGAACCAGACCGAAGAGATCGATAGTACGAGGGAGATAGTCCGACAACAAGTAATCAGAAGAAAGAACAACTAGTATTGAAAATGAGAGAACATATGGTGATGCCCTCCAAGAAGCCTTAGCTAGGGGGTCAAAACCCACTAAACAATAATCCCCATAAATATAGTCGCACAAAATCAAACAACAGGTGGGACAGACCGGTGTTTAATGGTTGATAATCCCAACCAGAGGAATACGAATGCCACAACTCTCATTACCAAGGTAGTGTTGGATCAGCCCCAGTAGAAAGATATCGCACCATACGGACCACAGTCCCCCGCCCCACGGGGAATACCTTTTCCAAACATANTAGGTGGGACAGACCGGTGTTTAATGGTTGATAATCCCAACCAGAGGAAGACGAATGCCACGACTCCCATTACCAAGGTAGTGTTGGATCATCCCCAGTAGAAAGATATCGCACCATACGGACCACAGTCCCCCGCCCCACGGGGAATACCTTTTCCAAACATATCTCCAAAGCTGAACCACCCCAAAAGTTTAAGACCCCCAACCTCAATTCATATAAAGGTATCATATTATTATTGGGGTTCTTCTAGAGGGCAATTATGATGATATGTTTTTGTGACATATACAAACTTGGTATTATGTCATTTAAAGTAAAACAATATCCCCTTTTTTTAAGGTCTTCTATCTTCTTATAATGAATGATTATTCATATGTTTATCTTTGCTATAGGACCTCATAGTTTTATAAATCATTAATTATGTATTTCTTTTATCCTAATTAGTTAATTTTTTATATAATTGTATTGTTGTACTTTTAAGTCAAGCTAATTTTATGTTTGTGATTTTCAACTTTTAGAAAATATGAGCTCGGGGACTTCCGGCGGTGTCTCTAAAGAATTGTACTATCACTGCAGAATGCAATGTTCTCTACTTACATCACAAAGAAAGAATAACATTGAGAGAAACTTTTACAAGTTTTCAAGAGAATATATCAATAGAGGATTGTGCCAGTTTTATGTGGACAGATTAGTTTGACGAGTTTACCTTAAATACTGATCAGACATAGAGAATGTCTTTGGAGAAAAATGTTTGCATTTTAAAATTAATATCTTAATAATAATAATTGTTATTTTAATATTTTTATTGTTGATTTTGATTGTTGTGATATTGCTGAATTGGATGTCAGTTCTAGATGTAATATTTGAACTTATGTATTTTTTTAGGATTCTGAATGTAATTTCTGTTTTTATGTATGAGTTATTCAACACGGGCTGATTATATTATAAAAAATACAACAATACAAGAGCAAAATTATTTTTTTTCCACTAGCAAGTACAATATATCTGCTGTGGAGCTGTACAAAAAAAAAGGAAACTGACACAAATCTTTGTCGTAGCAGCCACCTCATGCAAATATTACCACTCTTGACAGAATCTACACAATGTTCTTTTGAAAAATATTAAATTTATTTTTGTCGTGCTTTATCATATAGTTTGACAAAATTATATCTTTTGTTGTGATACATGACCCTTCTTCACTGATGGTGNGCCTAGTTTTGATCTAGTTGATGAATGACATGCAACCCTTGATCCTTCTTTAATTAACAAAAAAAATATTTAATTATTCTTATAGTCTTGCAGTTGATATAGTTTTGTCTAGAGGTATTAATGGCCTTTTATGGGTGCAAGCCTCCTTATGTAATTTCACTTTTGATGATGAAAAGCACTTTCATTTATGATAGTTTAAGGTATCTCATAATGTGTCAAAATAATGACTCTTCGTGTAAAGGGAAAAATGACTAATCCTTGTGCTTGGAACAGATATGGCTGTGGTGTTCTTGTTCCTATGTATAAGCATAAACGAGCTAAGCATTAGCGAAGTGTTGCTTCACTCAACTAATTCAACAAGTTAGCCCAACGTCAATTGATATCACACAAAAAATCTTCTTAAAGCTATAGTTATACTTATAGTTACACACACACACACCAGATTGGGAAAACACGAATCTCGATTCAGGGGTAAGCAACACGACAAGTAAGTTGGGTTTCGAACTCAAAATCAGTCAAGACCAGTCAATGAAACTAAGTCAGGTTACTCACAAAATTGATGCTCGGGTTAGGAGATAAGCTCAGAATCTCACTAAACTGTCTAATCAAGTGGTGAACCAACTGACATTAAATTTGAATAAAAGTTATTCGCAGAACCAGCCGAACGAAGAATTATCTATCACCTACCAGGCAAAGCAAGCGAACCGGGGTTTAGAAGAAGTCACAGATAAGGTCGACCAAGAAGCTCTCATATTACCCTCTCGTGATTCAGTTCATTANCAGATTGGGAAAACATGAATCTCGATTCAGGGGTAAGCAACACGACAAGTAAGTTGGGTTTCAAACTCAAAATCAGTCAAGACCAGTCAATCAAACCAAGTCAGGTTACTTACAAAATTGATGCTCGGGTTAGGAGAGAAGCTCAGAATCTCACTAAACTGTCTAATCAAGTGGTGAACCAACTGACATTAAATTTGAATAAAAGTTATTCGCAGAACCAGCCGCACGAAGAATTATCTATCACCTACCAGGCAAAGCAAGCGAACCAGGGTTTAGAAGAAGTCATAGATAAGGTCGACCAAGAAGCTCTCATATTACCCTCTCGTGATTCAGTTCATTAGAGACGAATGAACAAAGATGAGCAAACGAGCAAAGGGTCACCGCCGTAAGCAAATATTTATTTTACTTATTTTGATGTATCAGATAATTGACGTTATAAATCTTCAATTCCTTCATACATAGTGGGGACAAAGATAAATGTAGGCTAGTATATCCCCTAAACCTATAAATATGAAGCTCATTTTGACTATACATTCCTTATCATATTATCTGCACTTTATTCCTTGGGAAGGATTCGGGAAATTTTTTAGTTCAACACCCTGAAAGTTTCGGTGAGCATGGAATTTATGCCTCCAATNCACATAGTGGGGACATAAAGATAAATGTATGCTAGTATATCCCGTAAACCTATAAATATGAAGCTCATTTTGACTATTCATTCCTTATCATATTATCTGCACTTCCTTCCTCGGGAAGGATTCGGGAAATTTTTTAGTTCAACACCCTGAAAGTTTCGGTGAGCATGGAATTTATGCCTCCAACAGGAAGAGAAGCATAGCACAACGACAATGCAACCACTCGATAGACACAGAACCAGACCGAAGAGATCGATAGTACGAGGGAGATAGTCCGACAACAAGTAATTAGAAGAAAGAACAACTAGTATTGAAAATGAGAGAACATATGGTGATGCCCTCCAAGAAGCCTTAGCTAGGGGGTCAAAACCCACAAAACAATAATCCCCATAAATATAGTCGCACAAAATCAAACAGGTGGGACAGACCAGTGTTTAATGGTTGATAATCCCAACCAGAGGAAGACGAATGCCACAACTCTCATTACCAAGGTAGTGCTGGATCAGCCCCAGTAGAAAGATATCGCATCATACGGACCACAGTCCCACTCCCCACAGGGAATACCTTTTCTAAACAGATCTCCAATGCTGAACCACCCCAAAAGTTTAAGACCCCCAACCTCAAAAGTATCATATTATTGTTGGGGTTCTTCTAGAGGGCAATTATGATGATATGCTTTTGTGACATATACAAACTTGGTATTATGTCATTTAAAGTAAACCAATATCCCCTTTCTTTAAGGTCTTCTATCTTCTTATAATGAATGATTATTCATATATTTATCTTTGCTATAGGACCTCATAGTTTTATAAATCATTAATTATGTATTTCTTTTATCCTAATTAGTTAATTTTTTTATATAATTGTATTGTTGTACTTTTAAGTCAAGCTAATTTTATGTTTGTGATTTTCAACTTTTAGAAAATATGAGCTTGGGGACTTCCGGTGTCTCTAAAGACATGTACTTTAACTGCACAAAGAGTCAGTTGGTTCTCTACTTTACTAAATAAGATCTCCAATGCAGAATGCAGTGTTCTCTACTTACATCACAAAGAGAGAATAACATTGAGAGAAACTTTTACAAGTTTTCAAGAGAATATATCAATAGAGGATTGTGACATCTTTAGGTGGGCAAATTAGTTTGACGAGTTTACCTCAAATACTGATGAGACACAGATAATGTCTTTGGAGAAAAATGTTATGTCATAAAATTAATTGTGTGTATTTTAAAATTAATATATTAATAATGATAATTGTTATTTTAATATTTTTATTGTTGATTTTGATTGTTGTGATACTGCTGAATTGGATGTCAGTTCTAGATGTAATATTTAAACTTATGTATTTTTTTAGGATTCTGAATGTAATTTCTATTTTTATTTATGAGTTATTCAACACGGGCTGGTTACTTTATAAGAAATACAACAATACAAGGGCAAAATTATTTTTTTTCCACCAACAAGTACAATATATCTGTGGTAGAACTGTAACAAAAAAAAAAGAAACTGACACAAATCTTTGTCGTAGCAGCCACCCCATACAAATATTACCACTCTTGACAAAATCTACACAATGTTCTTTTGAAAAATATTAAATTTATTTTCGTCGTGTTTTATCACATATTCTGACAAAATTACATCTTTTGTTCTGATACATGACCCTTCTTCACTGATGGTGAAACCTCGGCTATACCGCCAGTGACAACAACAAATGTAGCTAAAGGGATGACAAAGGCTTTTCTTTCATTTCTATGAAAGATCTCATCTTGATCATATCCTACACTAAAATTTACATGCTTACCACCCAATTTCTATGTATTTTCAAATCCAACACCTAAATTTTATTTTTCACATTTTAATACCACATAAACTTTCTTATATGATTTTAAAAATACAACAAATTTATAGATTTAAAAAGTGAAATATATGCTCTCATCCACACATAACACGTGCATATAAAAAAAATCAAAGTTTGAGTGTTAGACATATAAATATATAGAATTCCAGTGATTTTTATGCAAATCTTCGTACTAAATATATATTTTATTGTTTCTAAAAGAAGTTGTAATGTAGCAAGGTTTGAGCATAACTCGTTGCATGCTAAATATAGACTATTTTTAAGACTACATGATCTGAAGTCTCAGTTTATCTTTATTTAGCTCTAAACTCCTAGATTTTTGGAATTGACCTGATTTAGTATATGGATGGATTTAGTATCCCACAAATCTTCTTATCATGTCCCCACCCTTTTCAAATTATTAAATTTATTTATATTAATTAAATAAAATATATTACTGAAAGGTTTAAATTAATTTTATATTCATAAAATGAATCATTTTTTAGATTCTCAACGAATTACAATTCAATAAAAAACTTGAATTACATCGAGCTCGAGTGGCTTAAAGCGGGCACGCTCAGGTTGCAACACTGTCATGCTAAGAAAAGCCAACACAAGTGCGCTAGCAACGCGACTTGGGTGCACCGACCTCTCGGAGCCGGTATGCCTAGTTCTTTGTTCTTTAACGTTGGGGCAGTGTCACGCTGGTAAGGATGTGCCGACCTACTAGCATGGGTGTACCTGGTGTTAGCATGACATGGGTGTGCCAGAGCCTAAGAGCGGGTGCCTTAAGCACGCATTGGGGAACTCAAAGTGGACATTTATAAGCTATGTGATACCACATATGAAAAAAATATGATCTCATAGGGTCAAGAGAATGCCCCAAATATGTCACATAAAAAATCGATGTCAATAGGAAGAAGTGGATTGATTTCCTAAATTCACTTGGTTATATTGGCGTCCAAGTTTGAGTTTAATAATGAAGTTGTATATTACCACTTTTGTGTCATGTGAAGAAAGGCTTAGGGGAGTTGTGGATTGCTTTCTCAAATTCACTAGGTTATATATGTTAATTTTGATGCCCGAGTTTTATAACGATATTGAAAAGGGATTGAGGGAGCTATGAATTACTTTATTGACTCACTGGGTTATAATGTTATTTATTATGCTCAGATTTTATAATGAACTTTTTATTACCACTCTTATGTCATGTGGAGAAAGGGCTGAGAGAGTTGTAGACTGTTTTCTTGAATTCACTTGGTTATATATGGTAATTTTGATACTTAAGTGTTATGATGAATTTTTCTATTACCACTTTTTTGTCCTCTGGAGAAAGATTTGGGGGACATGTGAATTGCTTTCTTGAATTCACTTGGTTATATATGTGATAATTAAATTTAGTTTTATAATGAGATTGGTTATTACCACTTTTGTGTCATGCAGAGAAATGGTTAAGGAGATGTTGATTCTTTCCTTGAATTCACTTGGCCAATGAGTTTCGTAATGACTCTCCAAAATTACACTCGTCGGTATCCTTCACGTTTTGATATTAATTTTGTTACTGCAGATGAAAATTAGTCGCTCATAGAACATATGTATATTGCCTAGGATAATCAATATCACAAGTTGATTGTGATTTAACTGCGTGTTGTACTCAAAATAGGGAAGGTTCTGGGAGATGATTTAATTGCAATAGCAAATTACAAATGCATTAGTTAATTGGTAAAATGATGTTGTCTCTTACTACTTCTTTATTTATGTTTAAGTGAAAACACTTACTATTTATCGTAATAGCTTTTTATGTAATGATATTCATGTGAAATCTCTATTTTTCACAGTATTTTTTTTTCATTCATTCAGGAAGTATTTTATCATGCTTGGATGGCCTCCTAAGAAACAGTGAATATAATATAAGTTTTTTTGTTGCTTTTTTTTTAATGTCTATAATGAGACATTTGGCATCATAGGTTCTTTTAGATGACATTTATATTTCTATGGATTTTGACATATATGAGATGTCATCAAGGAAACCAAGATTCCCTTCTTTGTTTGTCATATTAATGTTGGGGTTTTTTTGGAGGGCCATTATGATGATATGCTTTTGTGAATGTACAAACTTGATATTATGTGGTTTAAAGTAAACCAAGATCCCTTTTCTTTAAGCTCTTCTATCTTCTTATAATGAATTATTATTCATAGGTTTTTCTTTGCTATAGGACCTCATAGTTTTATAATCATTAATTATGTATTTATTTTATCCTTATTAATTAATTTTTTTATATAATTGTATCGGTGCACTATCAAGTCATGTAATTTTATGTTTGTGATTTTCAACTTTTAGAAAATATGAGCTCGAGAACTTTCAGTGCTTCTAAAGTCTTGTACTATAACTACATAATGCATTGTTCTCTACTTACATTACAAAGAGATAATAATAGTGACAAAAAAAATTTACAAGTGTCTTAGAGAATAGATTGACAAAGGACTGTGACATCTTTAGATGGAAAGATGAGTTGACGAGTCTACCTCAAATACTGATCAGACACGGAGAATGTCTTTGAAGAAAAATATTATCTCATAAAATTGATTGTGTGCATTTTAAAATTCATATATTGATAATGATAATTGTTATTTTAATATTTTTATTTTTGATTTTGATTGGTGTGTTACTCATTGTTGAATTGGAAGTCAGCTCTAGAAGTAATATTTGAACTTATGTATTTTTTTAGGATTCTAAATGTAATTTTTGTTTTTATGTATTAGTTATTCAACATAGAATGGTTATCTCTTAAACAATACAACCATATAAGGGCAAAAATATCTTTCGCGTAGCAGCCGCCACATACAAATATTACAACTCTTGTCACAATCTACACAATGTTTTTTTGAAAAACATTAAATTTATCTTCGTCGTGTTTTATCACATAGTTTGACAAAATTACATCTTTTGTTGCGATACATGACCCTTTTTCACTGATGGTGAAACCTCGACTATGCTGCCAGTGACAACAACAAATGTAGCTAAAGGGATGAGAGAGGCTTTTCTTTCATTTCTACGAAAACTATCTTCTTGATCATATCCAACACCTAAATTTACATGCTTGCCACCCAATTTCTATGTATTTTCAAATCCAACACCTAAATTTTATTTTTCACATTTTAATACCACATAAACTTTCTCATATGATATTAAAAATACAACAAATTTATATATATATTTAAAAAGTGAAATATATGATCTGATCCACACATAACACGTGCATATAAAAAAAATCAAAGTTTGGATGTTAGACATATAAATATATAGAATTTAAGTGATTTTTATGTAAAACTTCATACTAAATATTGATTTTATTGTTTCTAAAAGAAGTTGTACCGTATCAGGTTTTGAGCATAACTCGTTGCATGCTAAATATAAATCATTTTCAAGACTACATGATCTGAAGTCCCAGTTTATTTTTATTTAGCTCTAAACTCCTAGATTTTTGGAATTTGCCTGATTTAGTAAATTGATGGATTTAGATATCTCACGAAACTTCTTATCATGCCCACAACCTTTTCAAATTATTAAAATTATTTATATTAATACCACATAAACTTTCTTATATGATATTAAAAATATAACAAATTTATATATTTAAAAAGTGAAATATATGCTCAGATCCACACATAAAATGTGCATATAAATCCAACACCTAAATTTTATTTTTCACATTTTAATACCACATAAACTTTCTTATATGATATTAAAAATACAACAAATTTATATATTTAAAAAGTAAAATATATGCTCCGATCCACACATAAAATGTGCATATATGTCCAACACCTAAATTTTATTTTTCACATTTTAATACCACATAAACTTTCTTATATGATATTAAAAATACAACAAATTTATATATTTAAAAAGTGAAATATATGCTCCGATTCACACATAACACATGCATATAAAAAAATCAAAGTTTGGATGTTTGACGTATAAATATATAGAATTTCAGTGATTTTTATGCAAAACATCGTACTAAATATATATTTTATTGTTTCTAAAAGAAGTTGTACCGTAACAGGTTTTGAGCATAACTCGTTGCATGCTAAATATAGATCATTTTCAAGACTACATGATCTGAAGTCCTAGTTTATTTTTATTTAACTCTAAACTTAACTCTAAACTCCTAGATATTTGGAATTGGCCTGATTTAGTAAATTGATGGATTTAGATATCCCACGAAACTTCTTATCATGTCCCCACCCTTTTCAATATATTAAAATTATTTATAGTAATACCACATAAACTTTCTTATATGATATAAAAAATATAACAAANCGAAGTCCCAGTTTATTTTTATTTAACTCTAAACTTAACTCTAAACTCCTAGATATTTGGAATTGACCTGATTTAGTAAATTGATGGATTTAGATATCCCACGAAACTTCTTATCATGTCCCCACCTTTTTTCAATATATTAAAATTATTTATAGTAATACCACATAAACTTTCTTATATGATATAAAAAATATAACAAATTTATATATTTAAAAAGTGAAATATATGCTCTGATCTACACATAAAATGTGCATATAAATGCAACACCTAAATTTCATTTTTCATATTTTAATACCATATAAACTTTCTTATATGATATTAAAAATACAACAAATTTATATATTTAAAAAGTAAAATATATGTTCCGATCCACACATAACACGTGCATATAAAAAAATCAAAGTTTGGATGTTAGACATATAAATATATAGAATTTCAGTGATTTTTATGCAAAACATCGTACTAAATATATATTTTATTGTTTCTAAAAGAAGTTGTACCGTAACAGGTTTTGAGCATAACTCGTTGCATGCTAAATATAGATCATTTTCAAGACTACATGATCTGAAGTCCCAGTTTATTTTTATTTAACTCTAAACTTAACTCTAAACTCCTAGATATTTGGAATTGACCTGATTTAGTAAATTGATGGATTTAGATATCCCACGAAACTTCTTATCATGTCCCCACCTTTTTTCAATATATTAAAATTATTTATAGTAATACCACATAAACTTTCTTATATGATATAAAAAATATAACAAATTTATATATTTAAAAAGTGAAATATATGCTCTGATCTACACATAAAATGTGCATATAAATGCAACACCTAAATTTCATTTTTCATATTTTAATACCATATAAACTTTCTTATATGATATTAAAAATACAACAAATTTATATATTTAAAAAGTAAAATATATGTTCCGATCCACACATAACGCGTGCATATAAAAAAATCAAAGTTTGGATGTTAGACATATAAATATATAGAATTTCAGTGATTTTTATGCAAAAAATCCTACTAAATATATATTTTATTGTTTCTAAAAGAAGTTGTACGATAGCAGGGTTTGAACATAACTCTTTGCATGCTAAATAAAGACAATTTTCAAGACTACATGATCTAAAGTCTCAGTTTATCTTTATTTAGCTCCAAACTCTTAAATTTTTGGAATTGACCTGATTTAGTAAATTGATGGATTTAAATATCCTACGAAACTTCTTATCATGTCCCCANATTATTTCTAAAAGAAGTTGTACGATAGCAGGGTTTGAACATAACTCGTTGCATGCTAAATAAAGACAATTTTCAAGACTACATGATCTAAAGTCCCAGTTTATCTTTATTTAGCTCCAAACTCTTAGATTTTTGGAATTGACCTGATTTAGTAAATTGATGGATTTAAATATCCTACGAAACTTCTTATCATGTCCCCACCCTTTTCAAATTATTAAAATTATTTATATTAATTAAATAAAATCTATTACTGAAAGGTTTAAATTAATTTTATATTCATAAAATTAATCATTTTTTAGATTCTCAACAAATTACAATTCAATAAAAAACTTAAATTACGTCGAGCTCGAGTGGCTTAAAGCAGGCACGCCCAGGATGCAACACTTCCATGCTAAGAAGAGCTAACACAAGTGCGCTAGCATCGCGACTTGGGTGCACCGACCTCTCATAAGATTGATTGTCTTTGAAGAAAAAAATTTATCTTATAAGATTGATTGTGTGCGTTTTAAAATTAATATCTTGATAATGATAATTGTCATTTTAATATTTTTATTTTTTATTTTGATTGGTGTGTTACTCACTGTTGAATTAGAAGTCACTTCTAGAAGTAATATTTGAACTTATGTATTTTTTGAGGATTCTGAATGTAATTTCTGTTTTTATGTATGAGTTATNTCTCAGCTTGGCAACAAATGGGCTCGAATGGCTGCACACGTAATTCTCTCTTTCTTTTGGTTTTAGTCTTCTCTTAAATTTATTTTCAAGTAAAGTGTATTATTGTATCTGATAGTTGCCGGGCAGAACAGACAATGAGATAAAGAATTATTGGAACACGAGAATCAAAAGACGGCAAAGAGCGGGGCTTCCGCTTTATCCACCCAACATTCAGCAGAAAGTTGATGGTCAGAACCAAAGACAGGAGACGTTCACCAACATCCAAAAGCATTGTTTGGCAAAAAATTATAATCCTCATATTTCTCCAACTATGACCACTGGATATGATAATATTGACACTGTTAATGGCAACACGAATTACATCGGAAACTTCAATGATAACGAATCACCTCAACAACTTCAATCATTTTATTGTCCTGTCAAGATGGAGCACAGTCCAACAGCATTATTACCTCCCTATATTGAGAATCAAAATTGGCTTGTGCCACCGCCAACAACAACGCTTGTGGACTACAACAATATATATCATCATAATCAATTTAAAGGTTCACAATTTCCTGAGAAACTATACAATCAAGATGTTTTGCTTGAGAACATGCCACTCAGCAGTGTTGCTGCAATGGAGCCTCCATCTCCACGGCTGCCATCAACTCCGAACTGTAACGAATCAATCATGAATTGCTTCTATCATATGGATAACTCGAATAACTCATATAACACTTCAGGTGAACTCTTTTAAGTTCGCTCTATCTATTATTGAATGGGCCTACTTTGAAATATTTTTTAATGAAATATAATTTGGCTTTAATTTTGTAGTCTATCAAGTCATGCAACCGGCTCACACAATGGTAAATGAGGATGTATCATGTCCAGCGGACAAGAATAAAGTTTATACAACCACGATACTAACAGGTNCCAATGTTCTCTACTTACATCACAAAGAAAGAATAACATTGAGAGAAAATCCTCAAATACTAATCAGACATAGAGAATGTCTTTGGAGAAAAATGTTTGCATTTTAAAATTAATATCTTAATAATGATAATTGTTATTTTAATATTTTTATTGTTGATTTTGATTGTTGTGATACTGCTGAATTGGATGTCAGTTCTAGATGTAATATTTGAACTTATGTATTTTTTTAGGATTCTGAATGTAATTTCTGTTTTTATGTATGAGTTATTCAACACAGGCTGATTATATTATAAAAAATACAACAATACAAGGGCAAAATTATTTTTTTTCCACTAGCAAGTACAATATATCTGTTGTAGAGCTGTACAAAAAAAAGGAAACTGACACAAATCTTTGTCGTAGCAGCCACCTCATACAAATATTACCAATCTTGACAGAATCTACACAATGTTCTTTTGAAAAATATTAAATTTATTTTTTTCGTGCTTTATCATATAGTTTGACAAAATTATATCTTTTGTTGTGATACATGACCCTTCTTCACTGATGGTGAAACCTCGACTATACCGCCAGTGAGAACAACAAATGTAGCTAAAGGGATGACAGAGGTTTTTCTTTTATTTCTATGAAAGATCTCATCTTGATCATATCCTACACCTAAATTTACATGCTTACCACCCAATTTCTATGTNGAGAGGTTTTTCTTTCATTTCTATGAAAGATCTCATCTTGATCATATCCTACACCTAAATTTACATGCTTACCACCCAATTTCTATGTATTTTTAAATCCAACACCTAAATTTTATTTTTTACATTTTAATACCACATAAACTTTCTTATATGATTTTAAAAAAACAACAAATTTATAGATTTAAAAAGTCAAATATATGCTCCCATCCACACATAACACGTGCATATAAAAAAAATCAAAGTTAGGGTGTTAGACATATAAATATATAGAATTTCAGTGATTTTTAGGCAAATCTTCGTACTAAATATATATTTTATTGTTTCTAAAAGAAGTTGTACGGTAGCAATGTTTGAGCATAACTCGTTCCATGCTAAATATAGACTATTTTTAAGACTACATGATCTGAAGTCCCAGTTTATCTTTATTTAGCTCTAAACTCCTAGATTTTTGGAATTGGCCTGATTTAGTATATGGATGAATTTAGTATCCCACAAATCTTTTTATAATGTCCCCACCCTTTTCAAATTATTAAAATTATTTATATTAATTAAATAAAATATATTACTGATAGGTTTAAATTAATTTTATATTGATAAAATTAATCATTTTTGAGATTCTCAACGAATTACAATTCAATAAAAAACTTGAATTACGTCGAACTCGAGTGGCTTAAAGCGGGCACGCCCAGGATGCAACACTGTCATGCTAAGAAGAGCTAACACAAGTGCGCTAGCAACACGACTTGGGTGCACTGACCTCTCGGAGCTGGTATACCTAGTTCTCTGTTCTTTAACGTTGGGGCAGTGTCACGCTGGTAAAGATGTGCCGACCTACTAGCATGGGTGCACCTAGTGTTAGCATGACATGGGTGTGCCAGAGCCTAAGAGCGGGTGCCTTAAGCACGCATTGGGGAACTCAAAGTGGACATTTATAAGTTATGCGATACCACATATGAAAAAATATGGTCTCATAGAGTCAAGAGAATGCCCCAAACATATAACATCAAAAATCGATGTCAATAAGAAGAAGTGGATTGATTTCCTAAATTCACTTGGTTATATTGGCGTCCAAGTTTGAGTTTAATAATGAAGTTGNTATGATCTCATAGAGTCAAGAGAATGCCCCAAACATATAACATCAAAAATCAATGTCAATAAGAAGAAGTGGATTGATTTCCTAAATTCACTTGGTTATATTGGCATCCAAGTTTGAGTTTAATAATGAAGTTGTATATTACCACTTTTTTGTCATGTGAAGAAAGGCTCAGGGAGTTGTAGATTGCTTTCTCAAATTCACTTGGTTATATATATTAATTTTGATGCCCGAGTTTTATAATGATATTGAAAAACGCTTGAGGGAGCTATGAATTACTTTATTGACTCACTGGGTTATAATGTTATTTATTATACTCAGATTTTATAATGAACTTTTTATTACCACTCTTATGCCATGTGGGGAAAGGGCTGAGAGAGCTGTAGATTATTTTCTTGAATTCACTTGGTTATATATGGTAATTTTGATACTTAAGTGTTATGATGAATTTTTCTATTACCANGTAATGATATTGAAAAACGCTTGAGGGAGCTATGAATTACTTTATTGACTCACTGGGTTATAATGTTATTTATTATACTCAGATTTTATAATGAACTTTTTATTACCACTCTTATGCCATGTGGAGAAAGGACTGAGAGAGCTGTGGATTATTTTCTTGAATTCACTTGGTTATGTATGGTAATTTTGATACTTAAGTGTTATGATGAATTTTTCTATTACCACTTTTTTGTCCTCTAGAGAAAGATNGGGCCAAGCTTAATCCTCGTTTCTTCTCCATGTACTGCTCATTTTCTTGTCCGCGACATGATTCAAACTCATCGCACATTTTAGAATGTTGAATTTAAATTTGTCTGTGAATCACACTCAAAGAATAGAATGTAAGATAGGAGAGAGAGAACGAGGGGAGAGATATAGGGAGGAGCAGTGCATAGTGATTTACCTCTTTGAGGCAACTGGGTATTTCTGGGTTCTTTTGGCTCTTTTTTAAAATCAAATCTGTATGAAGATAAGAAAAATATGATAACCATGTTGATTATTAACTCTCTGTGCAATTGTTATTTAGATGAAAGAACTTTTCTTTTATTTATTTATCATGAATCAATATGATGTATGTNAGATTTACCTCTTTGAGCCAACTGGGTATTTCTGGGTTCTTTTGGCTCTTTTTTAAAATCAAATCTGTATGAAGATATGAAAAATATGATAACCATGTTGATTATTAACTCTCTGTGCAATTGTTATTGAGATGAAAGAACTTTTCTTTTATTTATTTATCATGAATCAATATGATGTATGTCAGAAGATTTGCAGTAGTTGAGTGATTTTTAAGCATTTTTGTATTACACGAAAGCCCAACACACACTCAAGTAATTAAAGTGACAGATATAGACAAAAAAATTTTACATGGAAATCCCAAAAGAGAAAAAAACGCCAGACCAAGTTCAGTTAAAATGATCCACTATACGTTAATAATTACATNGCACGAAAGCCCAACACACACTTAAGTAATTAAAGTGACAGATATAGACAAAAAAATTTTACATTGAAATCCCAAAAGAGAAAAAAACGCCAGACCAAGTTCAGTTAAAATGATCCACTATACGTTAATAATTACATGTTTAGGCTATAGTCCCACAAAAGGGAAATGATTACAAAGTTCATCAAATTATACTATTCATAGAACATAGCAATTGTTACACGACAAACGAGAGCAGTCATAGTTGGGAGAATTTGTCGAGGGCTCGGCATACCATCTGCGATGCACATCGCTGCACCATGTTCAAGATGATGCATACTTACTTTGTATGATACTTTGTTACTTTAAGGCGTCAGGGGTTACTACGCACTCCACTTCATTACTTCGTGACATTGGTGGTTACTCTGCACAGTGATTTATTACTCTACAATGTACATCTTAAACTCTGAACGGAGCTTTGCTCCAATGATCAAGAGGTGGCTGACAGTGGTGAACATCAATCAGTGAGCGACAATCGGCGGTTGCAGGAGCGAAAAGTATTCATCAACTCTTCATTCCGTAATGACAATGAAATTTAGCTTCTCAAACCAGCTCCACGTCCTATCGGCCAGTTTTTTCTCAAAATATATATTTTATTTTATATGGATATAATTTGAATTTTGAAAATAGTATTTTAATTTAAAAAAATGAAACTGAATAAATCTTATACATCTAATAGTTTAAATAGTTGAGCAAAATACCACAAGTGATATACCATCTCAAAAGATAAATGTATTATTTGTTAATAGACTCAACTATTAAACTAAGAAATTTATGACTTTATTTTGGTCTGCAGAAATAATGACCGACAATTCTTTTGTATAAATATTAGATATGGTGTATATTATTTGGGTTACTAATTCTCATATAAAGACATGCCTCTATAGTTACTTATATCTTAAGCAACTGAAATTGCTTAAGAAAACTCTCGATTAAGATCGAGGTTTCGTCTTAAAACACCGAAGAAACCTCAATAATATCTCAAACTAGTCTATGATTTAACTTTACATCTTTGAAAGAAAAATTATAATAATGTTTAAATCCTGCAATTTTTTTAGAAATTTTGGACTTACGTTTGCACGATACACGCAAATAACCCGAGAGGATAGGAGGGTTTACGTTGTACCAAACTGCAACCTTAAAATCCTAAAAGAATTTAGGACTTATATCATATAACTTACAATCGTACAAAGGTCTAAAAGATAGCATGAGGAATTACGTCGTGCCCGAAAAACTGTCTCATAGTCCTAGGGGTTTATATTGTTTACGACTGAAAAGTTCAGTTGAGGATCGACTTTTGCTTTGTGACGGTCTCAATTGTTGCCCAGAGATTAATCGTCACTTGATTGCATCGTCTTCTTGTCCTGAAAAAAGGGGAGAGAGGAGAGAAAACATGTCTCAAACAACCTACTCTAGGTTCTTTGTTTTTGTTTAGTTATTATGAAACAACTTTAAATTATGTTTGTTATTGAAAATATTAAAATGGGGAAATTTTATTTTAAGTTAAGCGAAGTCGGTCAAGATCCTACGATTCTGACGTTCCGACATCACAGTTAATTTTGAGTTTACTCACTCTAAATATAGTGTTAGATTTATTTAGACTGGATAATTATTATTAGCAACCATGTGTTACCTCCTCTTAAAAATTCTCGTAAATCGAAAAGGATGGATTTTTTTTTGTTATTATGTTATTATTAATGTTATATCTTAAGTGAATGGTTTGTTTTGGTTAAAATACATTATGCTTTTAATNGCATGCCCCTATAGTTACTTATATCTTAAGCAACTGAAATTGCTTAAGAAAACTCTCGATTAAAATCGAGGTTTCGTCTTAAAACACCGAAGAAACCTCAATAATATCTCAAACTAGTCTATGATTTAGCTTTACATCTTTGAAAGAAAAATTATAATAATATTTAAATCCTGCAATTTTTTTAGACATTTTGGACTTACGTTTGCACGATACACGCAAATAATCAGAGAGGATAGGAGGGTTTACGTTGTACCAAACTGCAACCTTAAAATCCTAAAAGAGTTTAGGACTTATATCATATGACTTACAATCATACAAAGGTCTAAAAGATAGCATGAGGAATTACGTCGTGCCCGAAAAACTGTCTCATAGTCCTAGGGGTTTATATTGTTTACGACTGAAAAGTTCAGTTGAGGATCGACTTTTGCTTTGTGACGGTCTCAATTGTTGCCCAGAGATTAATCGTCACTCGATCGCATCGTCTTCTTGTCCTGAAAAAAAAGGAGAGAGGAGAGAAAACATGTCTCAAACAACCTACTCTAGGTTCTTTGTTTTAGTTTAGTTATTATGAAACAACTTTAAATTATGTTTGTTATTGAAAATATTAAAATGGGGAAATTTTATTTTAAGTTAAGCGACGTCGGTCAAGATCCTATGATTCTGACGTTCCGACATCACAGTTAATTTTGAGTTTACTCACTCTAAATATAGTGTTAGACTTATTTAGACTAAATAATTATTATTAGCAACCATGTGTTACCTCCTCTTAAAAATTTTCGTATATCGAAAAGGATGGATTTTTTTTTTGTTATTATGTTATTATTAATTTTATATATTAAGTGAATGGTTTGTTTTGGTTAAAATACATTATGCTTTTAATTAAATGAATGAATTTTGAAAAATTATTAAAATTATTTTGTCAAAGAGTATGTTGGTAATGTGTTATAGGGTTCCAATCCTAAACATATGTCCCATGCCTGCCATCTTAGGCTTTCATTTCACATGTCAGAAACGCATTAAATAACAATAGAACAATAATGTCATATGTATGAAAGAGCATATATAGTAAAATGTAGTAAAGTAGAAAAGAAGGTTTAATGCGTACCTGCCGCCTCCAATGACATTAAAAAAATTTGCAAGTATATATTACAGGTTTATAAAAAATTAGACAAATATTTGAAATTTATATATCAAAAACTTAAGCATGTTTATTTGCATAAAAGTAAAGTAATCGACATATGGGAAATCAGAATTGGGTATAAGAGTTTAAGTTGGGGAAGGGCTCAGCTTTAGACTTTTCAACCATAATAATCCCACAAACAAACAGAGTATTGAGGTACATAGACCAATACTGGGTAGAAGCTACTATCAAAACACTTCAAGGTTGCGCAATTCTAAATCCCTATCACATGACTANCGAATTGGGTATAAGAGTTTAAGTTGGGGAAGGGCTCAGCTTTAGAGTTTTCAACCATAATAATCCCACAAACAAACAATACCAATACTGGGTAGAAGCTACTATCAAAACACTTCAAGGTTGCGCAATTCTAAATCCCTATCACATGACTAACAAGTGAAAATGTAAAATGTAGTATCCAAAATCTACAAAGAAGTGTTTAATATTTCTTTATGTGGTGTTTCAATGGGTAATGTTTTTTTTTTTGTTTTAATGTTTCCAATAACCAATATCACAAAGAAATGGTTCCCTAGTCATATAAAACTAGGAGTTAGAGGTACTAGCAACCCAAAAAATGAGAAGGGCAACTATCAGTGAGTTACTAACAATTAGCAGTTCCAGCCCTAAACCTTCACGACGTCATTAGGTTAAGGGCGTGGTCCTATTCTATTAGCATGAATATTGGGTTATACATCATTGCCCATATCCCACATACTTTCCAACTTGTAGGCCACTCCAAAAATCCATATGCACTTTCCAACCATTTAGATATTTCTAATCACAAAGTGAAAATGATACATAAGCAATCTTATAACACAAACCACCTTAAAGTTCAGTTTATAGTAACTTGTATGCACATAAACTTTTCCAACGTAAATATGCTCGGATTTTCTTACAGTCAAATCGGTTTGTTAATGAGCCAATAATCAAATTATTTGGAATTATATTCATTAACTTTAATTGAGAAAATAAAAGGGCNATTCTAACTCCACTTTAATGAGAGTTGTATAATTTATTTTGGGTATTTTACATATATGGGCCTGTGAACGTAAGAGTATTGGATTGTCCAGACTGTGTATCATCCAGGCTACTGGTCGTTTGAAATGCGGGTTGTCTAGACAGCTGATTGTTCAAACGGCGGGTTGGTCATCCATGTTGGGTCGTCAAAGCTGAGTCATTTACCACTTCTAGGTCGGTCCTCCAGGCTAGGTAGTCAAGGTTAGGTTGGTCATCCAAGCTGGGCCAGTCATCTAGACTGGGTCGGTCGTCTCATTGGGTTGATCAGCCCTCTAGATCGTTCATCCCTCTAGGTTGATCGTCCAAGATAGTTCGTTTAGGCTAGGTCAATCGTTCATGTTGGGTCAGCTGTTCAGGCTGAGCCATCCATCTAAGAGATTCAATCTAATATATTTTTTATGTACATATTTAGTTCTTCAGGCTGGGTCAGTTGTACAGGCTGAGCCATCCGCTAGGCATTACTGGTCTCTGGCTCAGTTGGTGTTTTTCAATCGACTAATGTGGCCTGACCGTCAGCCTTATATATATCTTAAAGAAATTTTCTTTTTTCTGAACATTTTTAAGTAAATGTAAATGAAATTCTATGAAGATAATTTGAGCGTAAAATAAAGTGGAGTTCTTTGTCATTTTTCACCTTTGTTTTGTGTTTTACCTCTTAACAGGTGTTTAATTTTCCTTGTGACAAGCATTTTGCTTATGATGATTGATGGGTTGACTTTCCAAGGGATTCTTTTAATAATTTTTGTCGAGTTATCGCCCAAATCAAGTCTTACACCATGTATGTCTCATTTGATTGGTCATATAATCGCCTCAGACATGTCATACCTTTTTCTAGACGTATTAAGTAGATCTTATCGCTGACTTCATGAGGTTAACCGTTTATACTTTTGGGATCATTTGTATTCCACTCATCGCAAATCTTATCACTTATGAGTATGGAACCATCTTAGAGCTTGACTTGTGCCAAATTAAGAGACCTGGGCTTTTAATGCTTGGGAGTTGTTGGGTTTTTTCTTGTGTAGTTTGTCAATTGGACATTAATCATCATCGTCAATTTTATTGCTTGAATTGAACTTCAACCACTTGGTCGCCCGAGTTTATCAAGTGTTGGTCAGATTTTGACCACCTATTACACATAACTTTTCAACTTTCTTGAGTGTTGGTCAAACAGTGGGTCATCCTGGGTTAGTCTCCCAGGCTTGGTCATCCAGTTTGGGTTGGTCATCCATGTTGGATTGGTCATCCTTCAAGTTCGGTTGCCCAGGTTGGGTTGATTGTGAATTGGCATGGCTAAACTAGCATTGGCAGGGCCAAGCTTAATCATCGTTTCTTCTCCATGTATTGCTCATTTTCTTGTTTGCGACATGATTCACACCCATCGCACATTTTAGGATGTTGAATCTAAATTTGTCTGTGAATCACACTCAAAGAATAGAATGTAAGATAAGAGAGAGAGAACGAGGGGAGAGATATAGGGAGGAGTAGTGCATAGTGATTTACCTCTTTGAGGCAACTGGGTGTTTTTAGGTTCTTTTGGCTCTTTTATACAATCAAATCTGTATGAAGACATGAAAAATATGATAACCATGTTGATTATTAATCCTCTGTGCAATTGTTATTTAGATGAAAGAACTTTTCTTTTATTTATTTATCATGAATCAATATGATGTATGTCAGAAGATTTGCAGTAGTTGAGTGATTTTTTAGCATTTTTGTATTACACGAAAGCCCAACACACACTCAAGTAATTAAAGTGACAGATAGAGACAAAAAAATTTTACATGGAAATCCCGAAAGAGAAAAAAACGCCAGGCCAAGTTCAGTTAAAATGATCTACTATACGTTAATAATTACATGTTTAGGCTATTGTCTCACAAAAAGGAAATGATTACAAAGTTCATCGAAGTATACTGTTCATAGAACGTAGCAATTGTTACACAACAATTGAGAGCAGTCATACTCGGGAGAATTTGTCGAGGGCTCGGTATACCATCTTCGATGCACATCGCTGCACCGTGTTCAAGATGATGCATACTTACTTTGTATGATACTTTGTTACTTTAAGGCATCAGGGGTTACTACGCACTCCATTTCATTACTTCGTGACATTGGTGGTTACTCTGCACAGTGATTTATTACTCTACAATGCACATCTTAAACTCTGCACGGAGCTTCGCTACAATGATCAAGAGGTGGCTGACAGTGGTCAACATCAATCAGTGAGCGACGATCGGCGGTTGCAGGAGCGAAAAATATTCATCAGCTCTTCATTCCGTAATGACAATGAAATTTAGCTTCTCAAACAGCTCCACGTCCTATTGGCCACTTTTTTCTCAAAATATATATTTTATTTAATATGTATATAATTTGAATTTTGAAAATAGCATTTTAATTTTAAAAAATGAAACTGGATAAATCTCATACATCTAATAGTTTAGATAGTTGAACAAAATACCACAAGTGATATACCATCTCAAAAGATAAATGTATCATTTGTTAATAAACTCAACTATTAAACTAAGAAATTTATGACTTTATTTTGGTCTGCAGAAATAATGACCGACAATTCTTTTATCTAATATAAATATTAGACATGGTGTCTATTATTTGGGTTACTAATTCTCATATAGAGACATGCCTTTATAGTTACTTACATATTAAGCAACTGAAATTGCTTAAAAAAACTCTCGATTAAGATCGAGGTTTCGTCTTAAAATATTGAAGAAACCTCAATAATAACTCAAACTAGTTTATGATTTGGTTTTACATCTTTGAAAGAAAAATTATAATAATGTTTAAATCCTGCAATTTTTTTAGACATTTTGGACTTACGTTTGCATGATGCACACAAATAATCCGAGAAAAATAAGAGAGTTTACGTTGTACCAAACTACAACCTTAAAATCCTAAAACAGTTTAGGACTTATATCATATGACTTACAATCGTACAAAGGTCTAAAAGATAGCATGAGGAATTACGTCGTGCCAGAAAAACTGTCTCATAGTCCTAAGGGTTTATATTGTTTAAGACTATGGAAAGTTCATTGAGGATCGACTTTTGCTTTGTGACGGTCTCAATTGTGGCCCAGAGATTAATCGTCACTTGATCGCATCGTCGTCTTGTCCTGAGAAAAGGGGAGAGAGGAGAGAAAACATGCCTCAAACAACCTACTCTAGGTTCTTTGTTTTTGTTTAGTTATTATGAAACAATTTTAAATTATGTTTGTTATTGAAAATATTAAAATGGGGAAATTTTATTTTAAGTTAAGCGACGTCGGTCAACATCCTACGATTCTGACGTTCCGACATCACTGTTAATTTTGAGTTTACTTACTCTAAATACAGTGTTAGACTTATTTAGACTTGATAATTATTGTTAGCAATCATGTGTTACCTCTTCTAAAAAATTATCGTAAATCGAAAAGGATGGATTTTTTTATTATTATTATGTTATTATTAATGTTATATCTTAAGTGAATGGTTTGTTTTGGTTAAAATACATTATGCTTTTAATTAAATGAATGTATTTTGAAAAATTATTAAAATTATTTTGTCAAAGAGTATGTTGGTTATTTGTTATAGGGTTCCAATCCTAAACATATGTCCCATGCTTGCTATCCTAGGCTTTCATTTCACAGGTCAGAAACGCAGTAAATAACAATAGAACAATAATGTCATATGTATAATAGAGCATATATAGTAAAATGCAGTAAAGTTGAAAAGAAGGTTTAGTGCGTACCTGCCGCCTCCAATGACACTCAGAAAATTTGCAATTATATATTACAGGTTTATGAAAAATTAGACAAATATTTGAAATTTATATATCAAAAACTTAAGCATGTTTATTTGCATAAAAGTAAAGTAATCGACATATGGGAAATCAGAATTGGGTATAAGAATTTAAGTTGGGGAAGGGCTCAGCTTTAGACTTTTCAACCATAATAATCCCACAAACAACCAGAGTATCGATGTACATAAACCAATACTGGGTAGAAGCTACCATCAAAACACTTCAAGGTTGCACAATTCTAAATCCCTATCACATGACTGACAAGTGAAAATGTAAAATGTAGTATCCAAAATCTTCAAAGAAGTGTTTAATATTTCTTTATGTGGTGTTTCAATAGGTAATGTTTTTTTTTTGTTTTAATGTTTCCAATAACCAATATCACAAAGAAATGGTTCCCTAGTCATATAAAACTAGGAGTTAGAGGTACCAACAACCCAAAGAATGAAAAGGGCAACTATCAGTCAGTTATTAGCAATTAGCAGTTCCCGCCCTAAAACTTCACGACGTCATTAGGTTAAGGGCGTGGTTGTCGGCCGTTTTTATTTTAAACTTCGTGATTTGAAAAAGTGAATGATTTGGTGATTTTGAAAATAATTTAAATATAAATATAGCCCTTTTTTATTTTTAAAAGTAACATTTTAATTTTTAAAATAAGTGAGACCAAACGAGTCTCACATTTTAAATAGTTTAAATGATTGAATACAATACTACAAGTAATACACTTATCTCGAAGAATAAATATATCACTTATAATAAGGGTTCAATCACCTAAACTAATAAAATTTGTGACATCCGTGTTAGTCTGCGAAATACTTTAANTTAAAATGTTACTTTTAAAAATAAAAAAAGGCTATATTTATATTTAAATTATTTTCAAAATCACCAAATCATTCACTTTTTCAAATCACGAAGTTTAAAATAAAAACGGCCGACAAATTCTGGTGACTCCGCTGGGGACTGGTTCATCTCTCCATCTTTGATAAGGTGGTTATGTTTTCATACATCGGTGGTGGGTCCATATCCTTCATGGGCCAGACTACCATTCTTCTGTTGACTTACTGCGCTCATTTCTTCCTTGAGTCAGTACAGTCAACTCCTCTTGGAGTCCAGGACCGTCTGCTTAACCATCCTTAAGCGGAAAGGTCCAGGACCCTAAGGTTTAGTAGGGTGGACCCCTAATAGGTGTGGTGTGTTAAGGTCGGGGTGGGTCCAATGTGGAATATATCATTTCCTATTTTGGGCTAGTTCCTATGCCTCATAATCACTTCACTTCTCTTCTGAAATTTGTTTATCCTTTTTATAAGTCACGTCAAATTCCTTTTCAACTTTCCTCGACAATGTTGAAATCTCAAAACCCAATACCAAAACAAAGCAAATCACAAATTGGTGCCAAATTCACATGGATAAATTTTAAAGGATACCCAGTCCATAAGACAAGTGCGTTAACTTGAGTACTACTGCTGAAATTGCGAGGCATTGGACGTCACTAATTTTCAGAAAATTTTTCAAATGACAGAAAGAATGTCTTCACCGCAGTTGATTTTTTTTTCACCACTGGAGAGGAGTTTGTTGTTAGCCAGAGCGAACTGCCAGATTTGGCGGTCATTAAGTTTGGGCAAGGATTCAATAATATTGAAGCCAAGTTTGGGAATGTAGCTGTTGCCGTCATTAAGCCTGAAATGGACAAATCCGTCGAGCCTGTGGTGGAGTTTAATATCAAGTCTGTTAATGAAATTCCCCCTCTGAAGCGGGCATTGATTGAAAAGAATTCTGGTGTTGTTGTAAAATACACCACTAAGAGCGCAAGGATCGCTCCCAGAACTATTTCTGCTTCTGCCACTGGATTCACTGCTACTGCATCAACTGTTCCACCAAACAAAAGGAAGGAGATTCTTTACGAAGAAGTGTCTGTTGATGCTTTTGCCCCGCCGTTTTTTGCATTCGAAATTGGGTCCAATTCAAAGTCCGTGCAACTTACTAAAACACAAGAAATGCGACACAACCAGAAAATTCTAAGGGCTGAGAAGGCAAAAGCCACAGAGCTAGCTACTACTGACACTACCCTCCGACTAGGTGAAATAGGATTACGTGAGACCTCACCCTATGCATGAGGAATAAGTTCCACCAGTTGCCTGCCACCTACGGAGAGGTTGAAGTCTATGGGGCTGCTACCACAGTACCGTCGCCATCTATCAATAATGGTCCAAGGCCGGTGACGACATTCGAAGGAAAATCTGAGATGATAGCAGGGGTGAACAAAGTATATTCTTTCAGAAAAGAAGCTGTAGCAAATATGTTCCAGGATTTGATTAAAAATCCCAAATTCAGATTACAGAGCCAAAGAGGCCGGAGGAAGTTGATATGAAAGATCATCCCAACTACTGTCCTTACCACAGACTGCTCGGACATACTATAGAAAACTGTATCAGCTTCAAAAAATGGCTTGAAAGAATTTCAAAAATGGAAAAATAATGATTTCGAAAGAGTATTTGACAAATCCCGAAAGAGGATTGATTTCAGCTAATCCAGTTGCTCCATTTGATTTCCACACAACTACACCAGTGCTCAGCAAAAGAGGTGATGCTCATCAAAAACCTTCAACTGACCTTTAAATTGTGAAAGGAAGATTGATCGAGGGTTCATTGGAAAAGCTTCGAGCCGACATTACACGGTTGTCTGAAGAACGAAGAAAAGATATGGGTGATGAACCCTACGACCCGTCAGAATATGAGATAGAAGAGTTTGCAGAAATTAATGTTATTGAGACCAGAGCCACCTTATCCTCGTGCGATGCTCCTTTACCCACTGAGGAGAATACCGTGGATGAGTTGCGAAGAGTCATTCAACAACGTGATGAACAGATCAACCAGATAAAGAAACAACCAGCAGAAACGACGACAGCTATAGCCACTATTCAAGGGCAATCACAATCACCGCCGATGGTATACCCCGGGGCAAGCCATTCAGAAAACGTTCAAATCGTCGATGATAAGAATGAATTCACGTCGGTCAATGAAGATGATCAACCAAAGAAAGACACAGTTCATGAATGAATATCAGAAAAAGACATTAACCAAATGGTGGAACAACAGGTGAGAAAAGCCCTGACTCAATCAAAAGGAGAGACATTGATTCTAAAGGGTAGGCCCTATCCTAAAGAATTTGATAATATTCATGACCATGAGAGTTTTATACCACCGTTATTCAAGACATTTGATGGAACGGGAAACCCCTGGCAACATATTGCACACTTCCGAGTAAGTTGTGGCAACGCGGGGGATAATGATGCGTTGCTGTGTCGTCAATTTGTGAGCAGTCTTTCGGGAATCGCTTTTGACTGGTACGCTGAACTACCCAATGGCTCAGTAAAAACATTTGCAGAGTTAGAAGACCTCTTTGCTAAGCGGTTTGCTGGGGTTCGGCACCATATCACCGTCAGTGATCTTGTGATCGAGCAACAGAAGCCAGCCGAAACATTGATGGACTACATTCTGCGATGGAGGAATTTGAGTATGAAATGTGAGCCACAACTCCAAGAACAGCACGCAGTCAAAATCCTTCTAAAGAACATTCATGGTCCAGTGGGCTTCTTACTCAAGGGATTTACCATTAAGACATTTGAAAAGCTGCTTAGAAAAGTTGAGAATCTTCAGGAAGAAGCGAAACATATTGGGTTTTTTGAGAAGGTTGGAAAGCTAGAGCCCTTAAAGATATCTGAAAAGAAATCTGGGACTGCAACAGTGGTTGACGGGGGCAAGCGGCCGTTGCAAATTCAAGTGGAACAATCTCGACAGATTTACCAACGTCGTCGTCAGCATGTTCAACAATCATCTCAGCAGAGACCTTACCAGATAGACGAAGGACATGTTCCAATCATGAATACTCGATCAAATGGGATATATTATTTTAAAGATGAAGCAACGAAAAAGATGTTCCACAGTTTGATCAAGAATCCCGAGTTCAGGTTGCCCAAGCCAAAGAAACCTGATGAGATCAACAAAAAAGGACATCCGAGATATTGCCCGTACCACAGGTTCATTGGACACACCATAGAGGAGTGTTGCAGTTTCAAAGACTTGCTCGAGAAGAAGTTCAAGAATGGGGATGTAACGATCCCGAAAGAATATTTGAAAGGGGCCTGAAAGAGATCCTATCAATATTATTTCGGTCGATCTGTTTGTTCCAACCTATTCCTACGCAACTACCAAAGAATGAAATGCTTCTTGGTTACTATTGTACTACTATTGTCGAAAGGGATATTAGTGGTATCAATGTTTGCTTGTCTCATCCCTCCTGCGATGAATGAAATAAAAGAAAGTTTGTTGTTGTCCAAAATTGTTCAATACTTGAAAAGCTCGGCATCCCAAAAGATAAATTTTTGGATATTTCTAATACGAATATGACTTCAGGGGAGAATGAAATTAATGTCCTAATAACTGAGTCATCCACTTTAAGGAATTCGGACTGGGTCCTAAGCTGATTTCAAAATAAGATAGTGTGGTTGAAATACGAGTAATTGACTCGGGATATCATGAGCCTTTTAATTTCTTACCATGTGACTGGGTCCTCACTTTCGAATGAGTTATAATATTCTAAAATTCGTCTTAAGAAATATTTGAGGATTATTAGTCGGGGGAGTTTGGACATTCAAAATCTTTAACATACGTTCCACGAGATATAGTAATTCTCAGAAAACAAACGGAGCAAAAAAAAAAAGTGAGTCCCCTGAGAAGAAGCTTGAGGTGAGCATAAAATCAAAAATTGGTGTCTCAATTCAGATATTCAAAATCTTTAAATCTTGCTCTACCAGATATAGTAATTCTCAACAAAATAAGGGGAAATGATAAAAAAAAAAGGAAATCAAAGCAAAAAGAAAAGTCTCCCTGAGAAGAAGCTTGAGGTGGATGTACAATCAAAAATTGGTGTCCAAATTTCCCCTAATTAATGAGACTTGGAATACTCTCTTAAGAAAATTTTCAAGATATTATACTCAGGAAAAAGTTCAGCGATCTCGAGTCTTTTGGTTGTTTATTAATTGACTCAGAAATATCTTTGGTAAGTGAAAAATATTTTGATCACACGACCAAATTTTTGAAATCTGCTTAGGCTCAGAAAGAAAGAATTAAAAAGATGACGATGATATTAACAGTTAATGGAAAATCAACCCCGAAGTCAAATCCTTCAACGCTCAGCAAATACAACTCTAGCAGCAATTCAAAGAACGTTAGAGTTATTCCTCAAAGACGGCAAGAACAACGTTTACAGATTCAATGTCAAAGCAAGCGACAACTACTACAAATGAGGCTACGAAGTTACGGCCTCTCGAGCTGTGACGTCTTTAGAAGTGGCATATCTTTATGTTACTTGAAGAATATAATTCTGAAAGTACCTTAAAGAATAGGTTATTCTTACACATACCTGCAGTCAGCGGATGGTACCTCAAGAAGTACTATGCATCGTGGTATTTTAAAGACAACATCGTTCTTAGAAAACACAGATGTTGCACTTGTCTAAAACTGGGTCCTTTTCCTCTTGTGGAAGAGGTTAGCTGGCTCTATAGAACCACATCTCTTCCCACATGAATAATTCTTCGATCAGCTTTAAGGTTGGATGCGACATTCCTTCTCAAGCTGATTTTTTTGTTCACCTCTTGGGATTGATTTGAGTGCCTCCAACATTCTTTCCCAATGTGCCTTTTTTAAGAACTTTCATAAGCTCCATAATTTTTTACAAATATTCATATATTTGTAATATCCACATGAACTCTCACAAAATTCTACACTGCATAAATTGCTATATACATTTTTCACACTCCAAAATTCTACAAGTTTATAAGAATTTCACAAACTTCCCACAAATTTTCTACAAAAATCAAAATCAAAATTCTAGAGGTTGAGGATTTTACATCCCATTCCTCGTTGCTTTAGGAGCTCCTCTTATCGCAATCTTTCAAAATCAAAATTCTAGAGGTTGAAGATTTTACATTCGATTCCGCGTTGCTTTAGGAGCTCCTTCTATCGCAATCTTTCAAAATCAAAATTCTAGAGGTTGAGGATTTTACATCCGATTCTGCGTTGCTTCAAGAGCTGCTCCTATCACAATCTTTCAAAATCAAATTTCAGAGGTTGAGGATTTTACATCCGATTCCGCGTTGCTTTAGGAGCTGCTCCTATCGCAATCTTTCAAAATCAAATTCCAGAGGTTGAGGATTTTACATCCGATTCCGCGTTGATTTAGGAGCTCATCCTATCGCAATCTTTCAAAATCAAAATTCCAGAGGTTGAGGATTTTACATCCGATTTCGCGTTGCTTTAGGAGCTCCTATCGCAATCTTTCAAAATCAAAATTCTAGAGGTTGAGGATTTTACATCCGATTCCGCGTTGCTTTAGGAGCTGCTCCTATCACAATCTTTCAAAAATAAATTCCAGAGGTTGAGGATTTTACATCCGATTCCGTGTTGCTTTAGGAGCCCCTCTTATCGAAATCTTTCAAATTAAATTCTCAAGGATCGGTATGAGACCCCCTTCAATGGATGTTAAGGCTTCCGATTCCTTTAAATTTCAAATCCTTCGAGATAGGTGTAAGTCCCTGAAAGCGGCATCTTATTCTCATGTCATCTTTCGAGGTTGGTACCTAAATTCCAACTCTCTTTCCGAGATTGATACTTAAATTTCAATTCTCATTTTGGGATCAGTATCTAAATTTTGATTCTCATCTTTTGAAAACATCTAAAACTTGATAATTTGGAACCTACTCTCCAATCCCCAGCAAGAGTTCCGACTCCTTGATTCTGATCGAATGTTCACTTGCTGATTCTAAAAAAAAATCTTCAAAAGATCTTCAGGGCACTCTTGCCTTTAGGTTGGGAACTCTCCAGCGGGGGACTCAACTCATTTATTCACTAAATCTTTCTCGAGCTGTGGGTTCTCAAATTCAATTTCATATCAAGTTCGACCTTTGATCGGTCTTCTTAAACAATTCCTTGGTTTGTTGATCCATTTGGTCAACACCAATACGCGCGGTGTGCTTGGTCAGCACACCTCACCTATTGGGGGTCCATTTGTTGACCTCATNTCATTTTTGAGATTCTCAACAAATTACAATTCAATAAAAAACTTAAATTACGTCGAGCTCGAGTGGCTTAAAGCAGGCACGCCCAGGATGCAACACTTCCATGCTAAGAAGAGCTAACACAAGTGCGCTAGCATCACGACTTGGGTGCACCGACCTCTCATACGATTGATTGTCTTTGAAGAAAAAATGTTATCTTATAAGATTGATTGTGTGCGTTTTAAAATTAATATCTTGATAATGATAATTGTTATTTTAATATTTTTATTTTTGATTTTGATTGGTGTGTTACTCACTGTTGAATTAGAAGTCACTTCTAAAAGTAATATTTGAGCTTATGTATTTTTTGAGGATTCTGAATGTAATTTCTGTTTTTATGTATGAGATATTCAATACAGACCAATTATCTATTAAACAATACAACCATACAAGGGCAAAAGTATCATTTTTTCATCAGTAACTACAACATACTTGCTGCAGAATTGTACAAAAAATATTGACACAGCTTTCCCGTAGCATCCTTCTCATAGAAACATTACAGCTCTTACCATAATCTACAGAATGTTCTTTTGAAAAACATTAAATTTATCTTCGTCGTACTTTATCACATAGTTTGACAAAATTATATCTTTTGTTGCGATGCATGACCCTTCTTCATTTATGGTAAAACCTCAACTATGCTGCCAGTGACAACAACAAATGTAGCTAAAGGAATGACAAAGGCTTTTCTTTCATTTCTACGAAAGATCTCATCTTGATCATATCCAACACCTAAATTTATATGCTTACCATCCAATTTCTATGTATTATCATTTCCAACACCTAAATTTTATTTTTTACATTTTTGTACTACCTAAACTCTTTTATATGAAATTAAAAATACAACAAATTTATATATTTATAAAGTGAAATATATGCTNTACAGACCAATTATCTATTAAACAATACAACCATACAAGGGCAAAAATATCATTTTTTCATCAGTAACTACAACATAATTGCTGCAGAATTGTACAAAAAATATTGACACAGCTTTCCCGTAGCATCCGTCTCATACAAACATTACAGCTCTTACCATAATCTACAAAATATTCTTTTGAAAAACATTAAATTTATCTTCGTCGTACTTTATCACATAGTTTGACAAAATTATATCTTTTGTTGCGATGCATAACC
Organism: Phalaenopsis hybrid cultivar; assembly: GCA_002079205.1. NCBI lineage: Eukaryota > Viridiplantae > Streptophyta > Magnoliopsida > Asparagales > Orchidaceae > Phalaenopsis > Phalaenopsis hybrid cultivar. The sequence continues at coordinate 311,576 of JXCR01094814.1, forward strand.
CTTCTTCACTTATGGTAAAACCTCAACTATGCTGCCAGTGACAACAACAAATGTAGCTAAAGGAATGACAGAGGCTTTTCTTTCATTTCTACGAAAGATCTCATCTTGATCATATCCAACACCTAAATTTACATGCTTACCATCCAATTTCTATGTATTATCATTTCCAAGACCTAAATTTTATTTTTTACATTTTTATACTACCTAAACTCTTTTATATGAAATTAAAAATACAACAAATTTATATATTTATAAAGTGAAATATATGCTCTCATCCATACATAACATGTGCATATAAAAAAAATCAATGTTTGGGTGTTAGACATATAAATATATAGAATTTCAGTGTTTTTTATGCAATTATCGTACTAAATATATATTTTATTGTTTCTAAAAGAAGTTGTATGGTAGCAGCATAACTTGTTGGATGCTAAATATAGACCATTTTCAAGACTACATGATATGAACTCCCACTTTATCTTTATTTAGCTCTAAACTCCTAGATTTTTGGAATTGACACGATTTAGCAAATTGATGGATTTAGATATCCTACGAAACTTTTTATCATGTCCCCAACCTATTCAAATTAATAAAATAATTTATATTAATTAAATAAAATATATTACTGAAAGCTTTATATTAATTTTATATTCATATAATTAATCATTTTTGAGATTCTCAACAAATTACAATTCAATAAAAAACTAAATTAATGAAAAATTTTATTACTTAAATCACATATTTATCAGTTCTAATTTCCTCCATTGAATTGTAAATAGCTGTGCGGTATCCTAATTCATGAATAATTAAGAGTTTATAGAACTTACCCAAACAAAATTAATTCCGTGAAATTAAACTTTTTTAAAATAATTAGTTGATAATTCTTATTAATTAATATAGATAATATCATGAGCCGATCACGAGTTGTTTGTGAACAAAAAACCATTTAGACAACTCTAGTCTTGCATGTAGCCATTAGGGGTGTAAGCGAGTTGAGCTTGATCGATTCTAGACTCGGCTTGGTACAAAATATCATTGTTTGTGTTTGCTCCTTTATATATCGAGTTCAAAAATTTGTTTGTGTTTGACTCGCTTGCTAATCGAGCCGAACATGAGCTAATCACGAATAATAATTTATTTTGACAATATTGATCATACAGTCGGAGGATGTTAATGGTAAAGCGAGATTTAAATCTTGTTATTTATATTAAGATATTCATTTGAATAAAATTTAATATATTTTTATTCTATTTTTTGTTAGTAATTTTAATTCATAATTTGTTGCAGCCAATTAAATTATTAAAAATTAACACTTATTATATATAATTATTTTGAGCCGAACACGAACGAACAAAATTTTATCCATGATCAACTCGTTTATATATTAAGGGTAGGGCGAGATTTAAATCTTGTTATTTATATTAAAATATTGAAATGAATAGAAATTAATATTTTTTTTTTAATTAATAATTTTAATGGATTATAAATCTTTGTACTATATATATATATATATATGCGCACATACCCCGACTCATTGGTGTCAGCTTCGACGTACCTGACGAGAGCCTGACCAAAGTGGTTGACCGTCGATCAACGTTTACTTATATATATCGAACCTGTGACCAGAGGGGACTTACAGTGAACCCAGCTAACCAACAAGCCACGACTCGAGACACACACACACACACACATATAATTATTGTAAGCCAAAACAAGCCGAAAAAGAACCAGCACAATTTTTTACGTGTTCGGTTCGTCTATATATCAAGCACAAAAAAAATATTTGTTTTCGGCTCATTTGGAACAAGAGCAAACAAAACTTTGTTCGTGTTCGGTTCATCTATATATCAAGTGCAAAAAAATTATTTGTGTTCGGCTCATTTGCTTACCAAACGAATCGAGCACATGCTACTTAACGACCCGAACACGAACTGCTCGCGAGTAATGAACCATTTTGACAACACAACTAAATATAGATATATATTTTTCTTAAGGAAGTTGTACGGCAACAGGATTTGAGCATAACTCATTACATACTAAATATAGATCATTTTCAAGACTACATCATCTGAACTCCCACTTCATCTTTATTTAGCTCCAAACTCCTAGATTTTTGGAATTCGACTTATTTAGTAAATTGATGAATTTAGATATCCCACAAAACTTCTTGAGAATCATGTCCACACAAGATACCGAGCTGCAATGCCTATCATGCGTGAGAACTTCTGATGTAGCTCTTTACTCGGGATGCGAGTTTTCTTTTTGGGGTGGTTTCTCCGAAGTTTGATGCACTGCTAATTTTGACAAAAAAAAAATACCGAATTTTTATTTAAAATTATTAAAATATATTATTAAAAGCTTTAAATTTAATAATGTATATTTATCAAGTCTAATTTCCTCCATTGAATTGTATAGCTGTGAACAGTATCCTAATTCATTAATAATTAGGAGTTCATAAAACTACCCAAACAAAATTATACCATGAAATTAAACTTTTTAAAAATAGTTAATTGATATTTCTTATTAATTAATGAAGATAATACCAAAAATTTTAAAATAAAAATCCCGCCAAGTTCGTGAAAACGAAAGGCAAAAAGAAAAGCTTAGGACTGATGTAGACTGCAAGAATTCTATTATAAATCTAAATGCCTCAGTTTGCTAAATTTGATGAATGAGGCCTGTAACTAAATGCCCACAATTTAAGGCTGACAGCGAAGCCACGAGAAATTTTCGGTTATATCATCCAAAAAAACGATCTTTAAATACCGCACCCGGATGCAAGATCAAAAGCTATGGCAGAACAGCTTTTTAAACAACCAAATATATGATTTTTTTAATTTAGGAAAAAAGCACAGGCTGGAGAAACCATTTTGGTTTCTCAAAAAACAGTCATAAATGACAAACTTAGATAGTTTTAATTGTACATACGATAAGAAGACAGCAGTAGAAATAAAAGAAGAGCCCGGAGTCGTCCCTCCGGCTAAATCTTCTGCCAATGCCGGGCCACCAGAGGCTTCACCATTGAAGAAGGGACCCTGGACTGCAGCAGAAGATGCAATTTTGATAGAGTATGTAAAGACGCATGGGGAAGGTAATTGGAATGCCGTTCAAAAGAACATCGGGCTGCAACGTTGTGGCAAGAGTTGCCGTCTTCGATGGGCTAATCATCTTCGTCCCAATTTAAAAAAAGGATCTTTTTCTCCAGAAGAAGAAGCTCTTATACTTTATCTTCATTCTCAGCTTGGCAACAAATGGGCTCGAATGGCTGCACACGTAATTCTCTCTTTCTTTTGGTTTTAGTCTTCTCTTAAATTTATTTTCAAGTAAAGTGTATTATTGTATCTGATAGTTGCCGGGCAGAACAGACAATGAGATAAAGAATTATTGGAACACGAGAATCAAAAGACGGCAAAGAGCGGGGCTTCCGCTTTATCCACCCAACATTCAGCAGAAAGTTGATGGTCAGAACCAAAGACAGGAGACGTTCACCAACATCCAAAAGCATTGTTTGGCAAAAAATTATAATCCTCATATTTCTCCAACTATGACCACTGGATATGATAATATTGACACTGTTAATGGCAACACGAATTACATCGGAAACTTCAATGATAACGAATCACCTCAACAACTTCAATCATTTTATTGTCCTGTCAAGATGGAGCACAGTCCAACAGCATTATTACCTCCCTATATTGAGAATCAAAATTGGCTTGTGCCACCGCCAACAACAACGCTTGTGGACTACAACAATATATATCATCATAATCAATTTAAAGGTTCACAATTTCCTGAGAAACTATACAATCAAGATGTTTTGCTTGAGAACATGCCACTCAGCAGTGTTGCTGCAATGGAGCCTCCTTCGCCACGGCTGCCATCAACTCCGAACTGTAACGAATCAATCATGAATTGCTTCTATCATATGGATAACTCGAATAACTCATATAACACTTCAGGTGAACTCTTTTAAGTTCGCTCTATCTATTATTGAATAGGCTACTTTGAAATTTTTTTTTAATGAAATATAATTTGGCTTTAATTTTGTAGTCTATCAAGTCATGCAACCGGCTCAGACAATGGTAAATGAGGATGTATCATGTCCAGCGGACAAGAATAAAGTTTATACAACCACGATACTAACAGGTAAGTTCCCTAACAAGTCTGAGTTAAGTTCATCATCAAAGATGATTGATGATGATATATGCAATGAGATGCAACAGCCAGCCTCGAATCCCTCCATGAATTATGATTATACCATGGGACCGGTCGGTTCATGGGAGCATATGTCAAGCATTAATTATCGACCAAATTGTTAACGCATTAGATCACTAGGTCAATATAGTGACCGCGCTCTACCTTAATAGTTTCATCGACTAAATTCTTGGATATGTAGTGTTTGAAATTATAAAGTTGTAAGTTGAGCTTAAGACTCTGTTTGAGGCAGCTGCATCTTACCCGACTGTTTTGCAACTGTTTGTAAATAAATGACCATTCTGCCCCTATTAAGTAATGTTATTTGTAACAAAACAATCTTTGACTATATATTCAATAATAAAGAAGCATAAAAGTAAATTTTATTTTTTTAGAACATATCTATGTTTTGAATCTTTTGATTTTTTATCCCTAAAAACCTCATCAAAATACTTTCATCATGCTTAATTAGCTAGACACAGTTTTTCATTATAATATATAAGATTGGAGATCAAATACACAATATCGATAATGTAACAATGCTTAATTTGGAATTATAAGATAAATGGCAATTAAAGAAAGTGTTGATAATTTTCGGTAGTCTATTTTGAATGTGCAAAATGCTAATTTTTTTTGTTACATTTAGAGGTTATTGAATTTGAATTTTTTCGAGAGTTACACCCAAAAAATAGAGCATAAGACCAAAGGGGGGATAAAGATAGGGGGAGGAGAAGTGCACAGTAACTTGCCCCACAGGGGCAAACTGTGGTATTCTCGGGCTCTTACAACCCTTTTATATAATCAAGTTTTTATGAATACATGACGCGAGAGAGAGAGAGAGAGAGGGCCCAAAAGTACCCCTTACATGAAATGATCCTATATTTATATGGGATAAAGTATAATTTGAAGTTGTTACATTTCTAACCCCATTTTAATGAGAGTTGTATAATTTATTTTGGGTATTTTACATATGTGGGCCTGTGACCGTAAGAGTATTGGATTGTCCAGACTGTGTATCATCAAGGCTACTGGTCGTTTGAATTGCGGGTTGTCTACACAGCTGATCGTTCAAACGGCGGGTTGGTCATCCATGTTGGGTCGTCAAAGTTGAGTCAGTTACCACTTCTAGGTCGGTCCTCCAGGCTAGGTAGTCAAGGTTAGGTTGGACATCCAAGCTGGGCCAGTCATCTAGACTAGGTCAGTCGTCTCTTTGGGTTGATCAGCCCTCTAGATCGTTCATCCCTCTAGGTCGATCGTCCAAGATAGTTCGTTTAGGCTAGGTCAATCGTTCATGTTGGGTCAGTTGTTCAGGCTGAGCCATCCATCTGAGAGATTCAATCTAATGTATTTTTTTTGTACATATTTAGTTCTTCAGGCTGGGTCAGTTGTTCAGGCTGAGCCATCCGCTAGGCATTACTGGTCTCTGGCTCAGTTGGTGCTTTTCAATCGACTAATGTGGCCTNAACTCCAAGCCTTAGGAAAACATTCGTCACGACTTTTTCGTCATATACACACACAAAATGCACAAAATTCAATGAATTGCACGGAATCAAACTTCAATTAAGCCTAAAGGACGGGTGAAAATGCGAACTTATTCGGATGACCTCCGACGATAAAATGGACTGCGCCAACGCATCCGGGATACCAATTTTGGTAGGAAATGACACCCATATTGCCATATTTTCGACACGAGAAAATTGACACGCAAATCGATGAATTCATCAAAACTACCTCTGACTGCAAAACAGACAGCGCCGGTGCGTCTGGAATGTCGATTTTGCCTAGGCAAGACACCCATTTTGTTACGGCACCGCGCATGAATAAATTGCATGAAATTTAATATATATATATTAATAAAAACGATCTCCTCTGTTTCCTTTTAAAGCCCTAAATCATGAAATCCAGGGCTCACGCCTCGCCTCCCTCTCTCATTCGCGAGTCCCGCCCACTCCTCTCGGTCGCGTGCCCTAGCCGAGCCCGATTCTTCTCGCGAAGCTTCCCCGAGGTCCCTTCGTGCTCTGAAAAGCTTCCACCTACTTCCTCTGACGCGCTCCGACTTTCCCCTCCCACGCCTCTGCGATTCTCTTCGTCTTCTCCCGCGCGATTTGTCGCTTCTCTTGGCTCGGCTCACCACCCAGGTAAGTGACGGGAAACACATCTCCTCTTCCCTGGCTATATAAACCCCACTTGGGAAGGAGTTCTAGGGTTGGCCGAAAATTTTTGGAGAGTGGGGGAGGTTCTGCCGAAATCTTGAATGATTCTCATCTTTCGGTTGGTCTATGCTTTGTGTGCTTGGCTCTTTGCCGTTCGATCCTCCCTGGTCTGAGGCCCTCTTCCTTCCTCTTTCTTCAGNCTGAAAAGCTTCCACCTACTCCCTCTGACGCGTTCCGGCTTTCCCCTCCCATGCCTCTGCGATTCTCGTCGTCTTCTCCCGCGCGACGTGTCGTTTCTCTTGGCTCGGCTCACCGCCTAGGTAAGTGACGGGAGAGGCTTCTCCTCCCTTTTCTGCTATAAAACCCCACTTGGGNCCCTCGTGCGTTGAAAAGCTTCCACCTACTCCCTCTGACGCGTTCCGGCTTTCCCCTCCCACGCCTCTGCGATTCTCGTCGTCTTCTCCCGCGCGACGTGTTGTTTCTCTTGGCTCGGCTCGCCGCCTAGGTAAGTGACGGGAGAGGCTTCTCCTCCCTTTTCTGCTATAAAACCCCACTTGGGGAAGAGTTTTAGGGTTGGCCGAAAATCTGGAGAGGGGGGGGGTGTTGCCGATTTGTTTTTTTGAGCTAGTGTTCACGGGAATGCTGTAGCTTGTTTTCTATGCTTTCTTCTAGATCAACCAAGTGAGGTTTGGGTTATTGGACCTTTTTAGTTCATTTTATTCAGTTGAAGTCTCATTGCAATACTCTTATGATTTATTTTTTTTGCTTACTTGAGTTGCTGCTTCTGACATGGCATTTATCTCTTGAAGTTTAATTACTTGGAAAGTCATGATATCAGGAAAGAAGCAGTTATATTAAATATATATATCGTTCCCTTTGTTTTCTTGGTCAGAATGCTTTGAAATTCCGTTAAATGACAATGCTTTAAGTGTTACACATGCAATTGCCCCCTTAAGATACAGC
>JXCR01094814.1:325986-355469 GCA_002079205.1 Phalaenopsis hybrid cultivar
TATATATATATATATATATATATATATATATATATATATATATATATATATATATATTATTCGTCTTCCTACGCGTTAAAATTCAAAAAAGATTAGTGCAAAAAATGATGGAAATAGGATCCCAACACAAAATAAAAATACAAATGCACCCAAAAAAGGGGTATCCATCATCCAATTACAACTCCACCCTAACAAAAAAGATTATACCAAAACAGAAAGTATACCCGAACATTTACAAGTATACCAATCTACCAAATCAACTTCTAAATAAAAGAAATCAAATGGCATGTGCAACGAAGCAAGCGACGCTGTCCGGACCAGAGATTGTAGGCCGAGCAAACCTTCAAAATGTTACAATTTGAGGAATATGCAGATCTCGAGCAAACTTCATTGACGTAGAAAATTTTCAGCAAAGGAAACCATAAAGATGAGCTCTAAAATAAATTCCAAACCAAAAAGTTCCAGAAGTAAGAGCTAAGCAATGCGAGCATAATAAATGCCACTTCCAATATAAGGAGTATCAAGCATATCCCCATTTAAAAGTAACTGTAAATGCGGTGGGGGCAAAACCCCCACTAAAATCCTTTCCAGTCCTTGCTTCGCAAGCCAATCTGCCAGGGAATTACATTCCCTATATACGAAATGCATTTGAATAGACAAATTGTGCTTTATGATGAGATCATGAATCATGTTTAGCAAGCAATGGACATTCCATGTAGAGGGGATGCTATTGTTAACCATGCTAACCAAAACCTTGGAGTCAGATTCAATATGAATAGCGTGAAAATGAAAAATGACTGCAATCTATAAAGCATGCCATAAAGCGAAACATTCTGCCTCCAAGGGGGGAGCGACAATAACAGGTGAGGCAAAAAAGCAGAGACAGTTTCCTGTGGAATTACGAAAAATACCACCTGTACCAGAACCATTTAAAGTCCAACTCCCATCCNGAGAGATGCCGGGAAGCTTTAAGAAAATAAGCAATAATATAAGAGGTGGTGTTAACAATGGTAGGAGGGAGTTTTTCATACTTATGGGCATTTCTGGCTGACCCAAGGAACCACAATATCACAAATGGGAAAAATTCTAGTTTACAATCGTATAAAGGTGCAGTCTTCCAAGCACAAACATAATTTTCCAGATCACAAAGATCACTGGAACTTGTGACCCAAGTAATACCAAAATATAGTCCCACCAAGTGACAAACCTCACGAGCAAAATAACATCGAAATAAAAGGTCTGAGGCAGATTCCTCCTCAAATTTACAAATAAAACACCGCGAGGGCATACACAAACCTTTTAATTTCAAAATATCATCCAAAGGCAAGATCCNAAGCAAAATAACATCGAAATAAAAGGTCTGAGGCAGATTCCTCTTCACATTTACAAATAAAACACCGCGAGGGCATACACAAACCTTTTAATTTCAAAATATCATCCAAAGGCAAGATCCGCAGAAAATATCTCCATAAGAAAAATAATATAGAAGGGGTTATAAGAGAAGTCCAGANCAAATATAGTTCCACCAAGTGCCAAACCTCACGAGCAAAATGACATTGAAATAAAAGGTCTGAGGCAGATTCCTCCTCACATTTACAAATATAACACCGCGAGGGCATACCCAAACCTTTTAATTTCAAAATACCATCCAAAGGCAAGATCCGCAGAAAATATCTCCATAAGAAAAATGATATACAAGGGGTTATAAGAGCAGTTCAGAGACCAGTAGTCCACCTGCGAGGAGTAAAAAGGTGCAACTTTTGGTACAACAGTTTAGTAATAGAAACATGAGAAGTGAACTTCCACATAGGCGTATCCAATTTAGATGGAGAAAGTGGTATTTTTGTAACTTGTCCAGCTTTATCACCAATCAAAGACCGAAGCTTATGAACATCCCAAGCTCCATCTCGCCAACAATCAAAAACTAACACATTTTTATCATTCGAAGAGTGAGGAAAGGTAGAGAAATCTTCCATACCTTAATGATCAAACCAAAAAGATAGGTTACCAATGCCCATATCCCAATAGATATGATGTGGAGCCACAGGACGAACTTTAATTAAAGCTATCCAGAATTTAGAGTCACCAATCTTCCATTCAACATTAGTGGGGTGGGCTTTAGTACAATATTTCTCATGAAGAAAACGAGCCCAAAGGGAGCTACCCATACGAAATTTAAACCAAAGTTTACACATTAATTTCAGTGTATGGTTTAGGTTCTTAAAACCTAAACCTCCAGACCTCCAGCATTATTTGGTTTGCAAACCTTATCCCAAGTAGTCCATATTTTTCTGTGATTACTTCCAGACCATAAAAATTTATTAAAGAACCTTTCCATAGTTAGTTGGGTACTTTTCTTAAGATGTAAAACTTGAAGAGCATATAAAGGGATGATGTGAAACACACTCTTTAGCAAAGTGAGCTTACCTCCATTAGAGAGGAAAGTATTCCTCCAATCATTAATCTTTGCCTTAATTTTTTCCACAACTTCATCCATCTGTTTTTGCCTCTTTTTTCCTCGCAAAATGTTAACACCCAAATATTTAAGAGGGAGGGAAGCAACCTGGCAATAAGTGTAAGCTGCGGCCCAGGTGGTAAGAGTGGTGTTAGCATGCTTGCCAAAAAAATAGCTGACACTTAGACGTATTAAATGTTAATCATGAAGTGTTCTGAAAGGTATCTAACATTCTCCTCAATCGCTTAAAAGAGTTTTCTCTAGCATTTGAGAAAATGATAGCATCATCAGCGTAAGCCAGATGACTAACCATAAGCTTTGATTTATGAGAAAATTGAGTATATGGATGAAAAGTTTGCATGTGATTCATAAGATGTGAGAGGTAATCAAAAGCAAATATAAAAATCGTAGGAGAGAGGATCTCCTTGCTTTATACCCTTAGAGGAGGAGAAGAAACCAAAAGATTTCCCATTCACAAGTACAATGTAATGATTATTCTCCAATCAATTCTGAATAATCTGACAAAATTGAGTGGAGAACCCACGATCACGGAGATTGCATATAATAAAGTCCCAGTTAATAGTATCAAATGCTTTCTTTATGTCTAGTTTAAGCACAACGTTTCCCCCCCCTGCACTTCTTATCAAGATCTTCAATGATTTCTTGAGCGAGAAGTATATTATCAAAGATTTCCCTTCCTTGAATGAAAGCTGATTGTTGTGGAGATATAATGGTAGAAAAATAAGGTTGTAGAAGTGCCACAATGATCTTGCTAATAATTTTAGAGATCACAGATGTAAGTGAGAGGAAAGGTAAAAGAAATAATGAACTTTTACATCTTGACAGTGAAAATATTATCAAAGGTGGGAAGTATTACTCTGACTGCGAACAATTCGGCACCCCTCCTAGATCCTCTAGAAGGGGTGGCTCAAGACGTTATGTTTAATATTTTGGTTTAGAATATTAGGGGAGTCGCGAACCCTAGCTCCCTTAATAGACTTAAGCATTTATGTAGGGTTTATAAGATATTTATTTTTGCCTTATTGGAGCCTTTGGTTTCAGTGAATATGGGTAGAATTTCAATAGTTTCTCTAATTTTAATCATTATCGTAACACAAACAACAAGATCTAGATTTTTTGGAAGTGTCAGGTTGATCTGAACATTATTGAGGATAATCAGTAGTTTGTGCTTACTAATTTCAAAACGGATAATTTTCAGGGGTGGGCCACTTTTGTTTATACCATTTCTCTATTGCAGGATAAAGTTTTACTTTGGGATAAGCTGGTGTATATGGGGGAGGTGATTAATGAAAATTGGTTTGCCGGTAGTGATTTTAACATGATAATGAAATCTTCAGAGAAGCGGGGAGGTAAAAGAAGTGAGGTATCTCTTATTAACAGGTTCTCTGACAAGATTGCTGATGTTGGTTTACATGATTTGGGCTATTCTGACCCTCCCTTTACTCGGCGTCAGGGGCTTCTCTCACAAAGATTTGACCGTTTTTTTACTAATCGGTATTTCCTCAGCTACTTTCCAATCTCTAAAGTTCATCATTTAAACTCGGCAGTCTCTGATCATAGCCCTATATTACTTACACTTGCCTTTTTTAATCAATCACCATTATCTAAATTTAAATTCTTCAATATATGGACTGCTTATGAAACTTTCCTTAATCTCATCAAACAGGTTTGAAATTCTGATATTGTGGGCACTCCTTGGCACAAGTTATGGCAACTTCACAAGATTGTGGCTCTTCACCTAAGGAAATGAAATTACCAAGCATTTGCTAATATTCATACTAATGTTATTGATGCCCAACGCAAGGTGGATTCTCTGGAATTGGAAGTTTGTTGTACTTCTCAATGGGTTAGTAATGTAGCTCAAGCTCATGTTTCCCTCTTGCAAGCTATTGATTTGGAGGAAGGATTCCTGAAACAAAAAGCAAATGATGTTTATTTTGCTTGCGGAGATAGGAATACAATTTTTTTTCATGCATCTATTAAACACAAGCATAACATGATGCTATTCTTAAGATTAAAACATCTGATGGTGATTTGCTTACTGATCCTGATGAGATTGACAACAGTGCTGTTCAATATTTCTCTAATCTTTATCAAAGTCAAACTTCGGTTTTTTCTATTGATGCTGAGTTTTTTCGTGAGGAAAGAGAATATGTGACCAAAAAAAAATATGTTGAGATTTTCATACCTATTTTACACTGATTTTGATGATATTGCACTTTAAAGAAAGATATTTTTGATGTTTTGTTGCATGTATATTGAATTATGGTCATTGAAGCAAAAAGATGCAAAAATGAGCGAATTTGGAGTAAAAAAGACCAAAATAAGAAGATTTGATCTTGGGCGCCGACGACGAGCTAGACTGCGCCGACGACGAGCTAAACTGCGCCGACGACGGGTTTTTCCCGAGAGTCCAGAATTAAATATTCTAGAAGGCCGCGTACGGCGCCATCGAGGCCGCTGACGGCGAGCACGTCGGTTCTCTCAACAGATGAATTGAATGTGGACGATTTTTTAAATGACGTTTGGGCAACTCTTGAAAAATCTTCTACAACTTTAAGAGAAACAATTTGGAGGCCAAGAGGGGGGTGTCCACGTGTGTCCATTAGAGTGTAGAGATTGTAATTTAGGGTTAGTATTGTGAGGAATTCTTTGAGAGATTGTAAGAGTAGAAGAAAAGTGAGAGATTTCTTCCTCCTTGCAGCTTCAAATGAGAATTCTGTGTGTTGTAAAGAAAGGAAGATATTCAGAATAACTTCGAGGAGTTTGCTTAGGGAGGAATTAGAGAGAAGTGGTATTTACTTATTGAAGTTTGTATGACTTTGCTTTTATATATAAATTACAAGTTTTGTCGTATCTTCTCCATAAGTTCTGAGTAGTTTTCTCTGTTTTTCTCCATATCTTGAGATTTTGTGAAATTGTGATTTAAATTGGTTGTGCCATGAGAATACTAAAGAAGTTGTGATAATCTTTTCACTTCAATCTTAATTTACTTTCAATATGACCAATTGATTTGTTAAAATATGTTAAGTTTTACAACTAAAGTGAAGATTACATCCAAGATTTGGGAGGTCAAAGTCCTTTTAGAAGTTGGGTGCAAATAAATAGGGAAATAAAATTATCAGGCGTAGAATTGGAGATTTTAGAGGAAAGTTGGGTGCAAATAAATAGGGAAATAAAATTATCGGGCGTAGAATTGGAGATTTTAGAGTGAAAAGTTGGGTGCAAATAAATATGGAAAAAAAATTATCGAGCGTAGAATTGGAGATTTTAGAGTGACAGACTAAAATCCCCAATTTGGTGCAAATAAATAGGGAAATAAAAATTATCGAGCGTAGAATTGGAGATTTTAGAGTGGAAAGCTAAAATCCTCAATTTGGTCCTATCATTTGGGTGTTGAAGTGTAGATGTTAGCCCTCAGGCAACTAAAATTCTTAATTCGGTCCTATCGTTTGGGTGCTAAAGTGTAGATGTTAGCCCTCAGGCGATGGGAAGGTAGAAGCTCTGAAGTGAGAGTCAGTATCCTCCAAGCCTAGCCGCAGATTCAGTAACCAAGTATAGGATCAGTCAATGTTCTTTATGTCTGGTCCAAAGGGTAAAAAATATGTAAGCTCCTATTTGACACAATACAATTTAAACTGATTCTATTTATTCATTCACTTAAATTTCTTGACAATGAGAAGGATGTTTTTTTATATATTGAACTTCACATTAGAAATTTTATTAGTAAAATTAGTTAATTAAGAGTTTCTTAAAATTACATTTTTATTTCAATTGCCTATTAGTGACAAATATGCAAATTGAACTATATTGTTGTGATTAAGTATTGATTTTCATTTTTATTTTAATTGCATATTAGTGACAAATATGCAATTTGAACTATGTTGTTGTGATTAAGTATTGATTTTCTAAATCTTAGTTCGTAGGTTCTAATATAACTCCCTGTGGGATCGATATCCAAGAATCCATTAGAGCTTTGCATTACTTGAGCGATATGTATACTTATGTTGATAAGTGTGACTTTACAATTATTGAATATTTTATACACATCTTTATCAAATCTATAACGTATACTTGCATTGATAAAGGATCGATATCCAGGACTCTATTAGAGCCCTGTATTACTTGAGCGATACGTATACTTGCATTGATAAGTGTGACTTTGCAATTATTGAATATTTTATACACATTTTTATCAAATCTATAACCTTTGTCAAGTTTTTGGCGCCGTTGCCGGGGACTTAAATCTTCTAGCAACAGTATCAAATTCTTGTATTTTTAAGCATAGCTGTCAACTTTTTAGCGTCATTGCCGGGGATTTAAATCTTCTAGCAGCAGTATCAAATTCTTGTATTTTTAAGTATATATAAAGTCGCTGCAAGTTTTTGGCGCCGTTGCCGGGGAGTAAAAATTAGATTTTTAAAAAAATCGTAATTAGAGTAACAGACAAATTAGGACTATTAGAAAACTTTTACTTGAATTGCAATTTATTTTCATATTTAGTTAATTGTTTTTCTGTGTACTGATTTCAATTGTATGCGTAAATTTGGACTTGAAAATCTTATACCCAATGATTCAGAATTAAAACGCACTGTTAGGAGGATTAGAAAATTAAGAAAAGAACCTAGAAATTCTGACACAATGGAAAACAATGTGAACAATCAAGGAATAGAAAATGAACATCAACCTAGACCTCTACGAGATTATGCAAATCCTACAGTAGATGAAATTCACTTATCTATCCAAAATCATGATGTAACTGCTAATTCATTTGAGCTCAAACCTACTATTATCCAAATGGTACAAAACAATCAATTCAGAAGACACGAAATGAAGATCCTAATTTACACGTAATTTTTTAGAACTTTGTGCTACCTTTAAATATGACAGAGTTTCGAACGATGCTGTTAGACTTAGATTTTTTACTTTTTCACTTAGGGATAAAGCTAAGATGTGGTTATATTCGTTAGCCCCTGAATCTATTAGAACTTGAGAAAAACTTTCACAAAAATTTCTATCCAAATATTTTCCTCCATCCAAAACTGCTAAACTTAGAAATGACATAACAGCATTTTGTCAGATTGATAGAGAGTCGATATAAGAAGCTTGGGAGAGATTTAAAAATCTTAGGAAGTGCCCACATCATTCGTTATCAGATTGATTGATAATTCAAACTTTTTAAAATGAATTAGTGAGATCTCTTAGATCGATTATAGATGCCGTGGCTGGTGGTTCTTTAATGTCAAAACTTTTTGAAGATGCTTATTCGTTAATAGAAGGGATGACTACCAACAGTTTTCAATGATTCTCTGAAAGGGTAAATCCTAAAAGAGTAGCAAGTATCCACGATTTTGATGCAGTATTTATGTTAGCTTCGCAGATTGCTGCAATATCAAAGAAATTAGATCATTATGGAATGAATTATTTCAACACCTACTATGATGGAAGAGAATTCATCTGGGCAATTTGTGGATGTTCAGCCTTCTTATGAGACTTTAAAAGCTATTAGCAATAAACCCAACAATCTCTATTGGAACTATTATCTCTATTGGAACTATTATAACCCAGGTTGGAAGAGTCATCCTAACTTTAATTGGAATAACAATTCTTCTAACGATCAACAATGTGCAAACAACCCAATGAACCCATTAGAAAATTCATCCAACCAAGGAAATGTTAACTATAGACCCCAACAATGGGCAAACAACTCAGTGAACCCATTAGGAAATTCATCCAACCAGGGAAATGTTAATAAACAATGGGCAAACAACCCAGTGAACCCATTAGGAAATTCATCCAACCAAGAAAATGTTAACTATGGCGAACAACCCAGTGAACCCATTAGGAAATTCATCCAACTAAGGAAATGTTAACTATAGACCTTAAGTTGGAAGATCATCCAAATTTTAATTGGAATAACAATTCTTCTACAAATCAACAATGGGACAAACAACCCAATAAACCCATTGGGAAATTTATCCAACCAAGGAAATGTTAATTATAGACATTCTTATCCTCTATGATTTAACAGTAACACTTAATTTAAGGAAAATAAGTTGTCTATTGAAGAGCTGATACTGAACATGGGTCAATAATTGCAGAATCAAAAAAATCAATTACAAATTCAAGGAAACCAGTTACAAAAATGTCAGTTTTTTGCGATTTTAGGCGAGATTTACTCCCTATAAACTTCCAAACTCGGTTCTTAAATTCATATTACTCAAAAACAAATTGAAACTCCACCAAATTTATCCCTATGACTTCCAATTCCACTGAGAACCCTAGATTTCGAGTGTCCAACCGGAGAAAGTTTGTTAGTTTCGAGGCGCAACGAATCTTCAACAAAGTGTTGAAAAAGAGGAGATTAATAAAAGAAAGAGAATTTGTGAATCGAGGATTGAACAATCCTTCGACAGTAATTGAAGAGATGATTGTGCGACGAAGATGAGAAGTGTTGTGCTACACTACTGCCGCCGTAGTTGTTCATGTGGTGAAAGAGTTTTATGCTAATTTGCATCGAATCAACCAAGGAGTCGTCTATGTGCGAGACAGATGCATAACTTTTACTCCTGCACGGATTAATGAGTTATATATGATCGAGAATGTTCCTATCTACCATTATTCCAACTTCGTCCCAACAAGAAATCAAATGAATGAGATCTACCAATTTTTTACGGACGAGACTGAAGAATGAGAAATGAGAAAAAACGAGTATGTTAGTTTCTCTGCTATACTTTTAAACCCCGTTTTTAAACACTGACACTTCTTCATTTCTACAAAACTATTACCGATAATGAGGATCGATAAAATTATTAATAAAAGTGTTATTCTGAATTACTGTATTCAAATGGGACTGCCAATTGATATTGGATCGACAATTGTGAAGTCTGTTTTGGGCCTGATCGTTCATGGATCAACTTATGGGTTTGGACATCCTTCAACAATTTTCTTACTCTGCAGTCAGTTTCAAGTATCTTATGAGAATTGAGAAAATATACTTCCACCTTGGAAGCCTTTAGACCTAACCGAGAAGTTCAAAGCCAATGAAGATGAGATTCATACGTGTAGAGACCTGAAGGAGTGAGACCTAACCTTCTACTAGTAGAAATATCCCCTCTACTAGTAGAAGGTTATTCACTCCTACTCTTAGATCTTCATTCTTCATGGGATTCATACGTCTTTAAATTAACTTTACTAATGTGTTTTATAGGGTAAACCCATACTTCATCATTTCCAGCTTCAACTCCAAAAAGTTAGCAAAGTGCATAAATGAGATCAGGATGTCCCAGACCTCTACTTGATTCACTCCTTGCCGTGGTCAACTCTATTGAATTAAATAGCCTATGTCTCATACGTGATGAGATTCATACGTGAAGGAGTGAGACCTAACCTTCTACTAGTAGAGATATCCCCTCTACTAGTAGAAAATTCTTTACTCCTACTCTCAGATCTCTATTCTTCATGGGATTCATACGTCTTTAAATTAGCTTTACTGATGAGTTTCATAGGGTAAACCCATTATTCATCATCTCCAGCTTCAACTCCAGAAAGTTGACAAAGTGCATAAATGAGGTTAGGATGTCCCAGACCTCCGCTTGATTCACTCATTGTCGTGGTCAACTCTATTGAATTAAATAGCCTAAGTCTCGGAAAAAAATCCACCGTCAGCGGCGTCGATGGCGCCGTCGGCGAGATTTTCAAAATTGGTTCAATTTCCAGATTTTTGCGATTTTGATAAATTTCAAGCCTCATCGACATCCGTTCAATCATTCTAGACATAAGTTTTAAGTGATTAAATAATCTACTAACACAAATAAACATTCACAACACAAAACATCACAATTATATTACAATACACGTTACACCACACATAAGTTTGGTATATTCTCAACCTTAATACATCAATTAAGCGTTGTAATCCAAGCCACAACACTCTAAACGCTGAAAACAAACATTTTATGCTCAATCTCAACTATATTGAGAATCTAAAAGAAAATTCAAAAATAAAGCAAACACATAAGTTCAAATCAAATCACACACATAGACATATCACGTAGTAAATTAAATCTACTACTCCGATTCAGTGTTTGTTTCTCCTCTGAGATCGTCCATCGATTGAACATGAACGAAGAGGTTATAGAAGGGTTGGTATGGGAATTCTTCAGTAGAGTCCTCTTCTATCAATCTCATCTTTCTCATCAATCGTATCAAACTTCCTTCGATATGTCCAGAGTGATCAAAATGCTCTTTCATCCTCCAGTCTAGATGATAAAAAATTTCAGAGATATTGTTAATTGTATTCATAACATTTTCTACGTCTTTCTCCAGTTTCTTGAACCTGCGCGGGATCACTAGTGTCTTGTCCAAAACTAGAGGCTGAATAGGTAGTGAATTCTGAGACGATTGATCCACAATAATAGTCATATCATTCTCATCTTCATTGGTTGTGAACTTCTCAGTTAGGTCTAAAGACTTCTAAGGTAGAAATACATTTTCTCAAGTCTTATAAGATACTTGAAACTGACTGCAGAGTAAGAAAATTGTTGAAAGATGTCCAAGCCCATAAGTTGATCCATGAACGATCAGACCCAAAACAAACTTCACAATTATCGATCTAATATCAATCGGCAATCCCATTTGAATACAATAATTTAAAATAGCACTTTCTTTAGTAACTTTACCGATCCTCATTATCGGTAATAGTTTTGTAGAAATGAAGAAGTGTCAGTGTTTAGAAAGGGGGTTTAGAATTATAGGAGAGAAATTAATATACCCGTTTTCTCTCATTTCTCATTCGTCAGTCTCGTCCGTAAAAAAATGGTAGATCTCATTCATCAGATTTCTGGTCGCGATGAAGTAAGAATAATGACAGTTAGAAACATTCTCGATCATATATAACTCATTAATCCGTGCAGGAGTAAAAGTTATCCATCTACCTCGCACATAAATGACTCCCTGGTTGATTCCATGCAAATTAACATAAAACTCCTTCACCACAGGAACGACTACGGCGGCAATAGTGTAGCACAACACTTCTCATCATCGTCGCTCATCATCTCTTCAATTACTGTCGAACGATTGTTCAATCCTCGATTCACGAATCATATTTATTTGATTAATCTCCTCTTTGTCAACACTTTTGTTGAAAATTCGTTGCGTCTCGGAACTAACAAACTTTCTCTGGTTGAACACTTGAAATCTAGGGTTTTTAGTGGAATTGGAAGCCATATGAATAAATTTGGTGAGTTTCAATTCGTTTTTGGGTAATATGAATTTAAAAACTGAGTTTGGAAGTTTATAGAGAGTAAATTTCGCCTAAAACCGCCAAAAACTGACATTTCAAACTTCGGAAACCGTCATCTCGCCGTCGTCGGTGGCATCGATGGTGCCGTCGGCAAGCCTTGAGAATTAATTGTCTGGACTCTCGGGAAAAACCCGTCATCGGCGGCGTCAAGCCCGCCGTCGAAGCCCAAGGCAAAAATTTTACAGTTTCGCTTTGGTCCGAATGCGTTACAATTTTCTCTATAGATCCACTTTTTATGATAATTCAAGGGTAAATAAGAGTAGTAGAGTTCAATACTACCACAAACTAACGATAATTTCAAATAAAAATACTATAATAGCAATAAAAATAAAGATAATCATGGGTTTAACGTCGTCAGCCCGACCCATTAAGATATTATTCAGATGGACTGACCATTAAAACCTCTTTAAAATTTGGTCTTTTAATCTCAAAATACGGCTTTAATCTGTGTCAGTTTACTTTAAATCTATTATGAGTCTTTTGATCCTCAATTTCAACAGCTCCGTAAGTATAAACTCGAGTCACAGTAAAGAGTCTTAACCAACGAGACCTCAATTTCCCAGGGAATAACTTCAGCCTTGTATTGTAAACAAAACTTCTTGTCCTGGTTCAAAGTTCTTCTGGTTCATATTTCGATTATGCCATAACTTTACTTTCTCTTTATAAATTCTGTCGTTATCATAAGATTCATTTCTTAATTCTTCTAATTCATTCATTTGTAACTTATAAATTCTATCGTTATCATAAGACTCATTTCTTAATTCTTCCAATTCATTTAATTGTAACAATCTCTTCTTACAGCATCTTTCAAATTATAATTGAATTCTTTAATCGCCCAATATGCTTTATGCTCCAATTCTTACAAGCATCTTTCAAATTATAATTGAATTCTTTAATCGCCCAATCTGTCATTATCATAAGACTCATTTCTTAATTCTTCCAATTCATTTAATTATAACAATCTCTTCTTACCCGCATCTTTCAAATTATATATGAATTCTTTAAGCGCCCAATATGCTTTATGCTCCAATTCTACTGGTAAGTGACAAGTCTTTCAAAAAATCAGTCTGTAAGGAGTCATTCCAATAGGAGTTTTATAAGCAGTCCTGTAAGCCCATAATGCAGTATCCAGTCTAGTAGATCAATCTACTCTACTAGCGTTTACAGTCCTCTCCAGTATTTGTTTAATCTCTATTATAAACTTCAGCTAACCCACTGGTCTGAGGGTGATAGGAAGTAGATATTCTATAATAATATTAAATCTTTCTGCCAATCTCTGAATGTATTTATTCCTAAAATGGGATCCTCTGTCAGTGATAATCACTCTCGGTATTCTATATCTAGTGAAAATGTTTTGCATTAAAAATCTTGAAACACTTTTAGCGTCACAAAGAGGTAAAGTTTGTGCTTCAATCTACTTTGAAACGTAGTCTACCACAACTGATATGTATAAGTTCTCAAATGAAGGAATAAATGTTCCCATGAAATCCAATCCTCAAACATCAAAGATCTCAACTTCTAACATGAAATTCAGAGGCATTTCATTTCTTCTAGATATATTGCCTACTCGTTGGCATCGATCACAAGTTTTTATGTATCTGTAAACATTTCTAAATAGAGTTGACCAATAGAATCCAGCATTTAAAATTTTATAAGCAGTTTTATCAGTTTCAAAATATTCTTCAAATTCAGAATCATGACATTTTTTGAATAATTAGTTCAGTTTCTTCATAAGGTACACATCTTTTCATAATAAGATCCTTACATTGTTTATATAAATAAGCATCATCCCAAAAATATGTTTTCGCATCATGAATGAATTTTCTTTGCAGTTGCAATGTCAGCAGAGGTGGCAAAATATCACTTACAATATAATTAATAATATCAACATACCATGATATTTTCCACTTATTAATATTATAGAGTTGTTAATCAGAGAAACTGTCCGTAATTTCATTGTCGGTGTCAGATAACTCAAGATATTCTAATCTCGATAAATGATCAGCAATTTAATTATCAGTTCTTTATCTATCAATAACCACAAAATCAAATTCTTGCATCAAAAGTATCCATCTATATAACCTTGGTTTGACATACTTCTTTTGCATCAGATATTTAATAGCAGAGTGATCAGTGTGCACAACACATTTAGTCCCAAAATCTAAATTTGTCAAAAACATACACAATAGCCAGTAACTCTTTTTCAGTAACAGTGTAGATAATTTGAGCATCGTTAAGAATTTTACTAGCGTAGTATATAACTTTAAAAATCTTATCATACATTTGTCCAAAAACAACTCCAATAGCATAATCACTAGCATGGCAAATCCGTTTGAATGGTTTCTCTTAGTTAGGTGAAACTATTATAGGGGTTATGAATAATTTTTCTTTTAATAACTCAAAAGCATTTAAACAGTTTTCAGTAAACTCAAATTTCTTGTCCTTTTTTAAAAGTTGACATAAAAGTTTGGTAATTTTTTAAAATTCTTTAATATAACGCCTATAAAAATAAACATGTTCAAGAAAACTTCTAACCCCTCTTACATTAGTAAGAAGTGTTAATTTAGATATAACTTGAATTTTTACAGGGTCTACTTCCATACCATTTTCCGAAATTTTATGCCCTAACACAATTACTCCTGCAACCGTAAATTGACATTTCTCTAAATTTAGAACTAAATTAATTCTTTCGCATAACTTCAAAATTTTTTCAAGATAATTTAAGCATGCGTCAAATGATGTTCCAAATATAAAAAAATCATTCATAAACACTTCTATTTCATCATCAATTAACTTACTAAATATAGACATCATACATCTCTGGAATGTTGCAGGTGCATTACATAATCCGAAAGACATTCTTTAAAAAACAAAAGTTTCAAAATGACTAGTAAATATTATCTTTTCTTGATCCTCAGGAGCAATAAAAATTTGATGGTAGTCGGTATATCCATCTAAAAAAATAAATATTTGTGCCCAGCATGTCTATCCACTATTTGGTCTAAAAATGGTAAAGGAATGTGATCTTTCCTAGTGACAGTGTTTAATTTTTTATAATCAATGCAAATACGTCACCCAGTAACTTGTCTGATAGGTATTAATTCATTATTCACTTGTGCTTCAGCAGTCACCCCTCATTTCTTAGAAACACAATGAATTGGACTTACCCAAGCACTGTCCGAAATAGGATATATAACTCCAGCGTCCAACCATTTCAAAATTTTCTTCTTGACTGCTTCTTTCATCATTGGGTTTAATCTCTTTTGTGGATCAACTCTTGGTTTATATTGTTCATCCAATTCTTTCATCATTGGGTTTAATCTCCTTTGTGGATCAACTCTTGGTTTATATTGTTCATCTAGTATAATTATGTGCATACAGATCGAAGGACTGATTCTTTTAATATCAGTAAGGTCCAACAAAAAAATTTGTTATATTTTTTTAATGTATCCAAAATGATTTGCTCTTGCAAATCATTTAACTCTGAAGATATAATAACAGGTAATGTAAATAAGTTTCCTAGAAACACATACTTCAAGTGGTTAGACAATATTTTCAATTCAAGTTCAGATGGTTTTATAATTGACGGAACTAGATTCTTATCAGCATTACTTGTAATATCCAGCATCTTGAATCTTTCCTGAATATATTCTAATTCTTCATTTTCTATTTCGTCCAAAATAACTTCATCTTTGTTTTCAAAATCTTTTTCTCTTCAAAATATTCTTTAAAATGCTCGTTCAATAGATATTCACTAATTTTCATGCGAAAACATTCATTATCTCTTTCAATAGCACGGTATTTCATAGATTTCGTAATGTTAAAAGTCACTTCTTGATCGTTAACTCTCATAGTTAATATATTTTTTGAACATCTATCATAACTTTTCCAGTAGCTAAAAATGGTCTCCCTAAAATGATAGGTCCTTTTGAATATCTAACATAGCTTTTCCAGTTGCTAAAAAATCTCCCTAAAATTATAGGTATTTCTCTATCTTCCTCCATATCTAAAATAATAAAATCCACAGAAAAGATAAATTTATCAAATTTTACTAAATTATCTTCTATAACTCCCTTAGGATAAGTAACTGAACGATCCGCTAACTGAAGAGTTACAGAATTAGGTGAGACTTCTCATAATCCTAATCTTTTGAAAATTGATAGAGACATAAGATTAATGCTGGCTCCCAAATCACATAAAACTCTTCCATAAAATATTCACCGCTAGCACACGGTATAGTGAAACTACCTGGATTTTTTAATTTTTCAGAAAACTTTATCTAAATAATTGCACTACACTCTTCGCTAGGTGCAACAGTCTCATTATCAGTGAACTTCCTTTTCTTGTTCAAAATATCTTTCATAAACTTCCATTTGCTCTAAAGCTTCTACGAAAAGAATATTTATCGTTAATTTCTTATAAATTTCTATAAACTTAGAAAATTATTTATTCTTTTTGTGTTGCTTCAATCTTTGAGAAAACGGTGGTTGATGTTTCTCCACAGTAATTTTTATTGGTGTATATGGATATTCTAAATCTGGATATTCATGATCCTTATCTTTTTTTATATCTACTTTCTCTTTTTTAGTTTTCGTTTCTTTCTGCACTCTTATTTCCAATTCTTTCCTACTTCGTAATTGTCGTTTTTATCTATTTTTTTCCTTGATCTTTAGAATTTGGTTCCACAGTACTAGGAAAATTTTTCAATGTTCGGTTACTAAGCGCAGTAGCAATATGCCTCAATTGATTTTCAATATTCTTGATGGCAGTTCCTTGATTTTATAACTGATTTCCTTGAATTTGTAATTGATTTCCTTGGTTCTGTAATTGTTGACTCATGTTCAGTATCAGCTATTTCATAGACAACTTCTTTTCCTTAAAGTGAGTGTTACTGCTAAATCCTAGAGGATAAGAAGGTCTATAATTAACATTTTTTTGGTTGGATGAATTTTCCAATAAGTTTACTGGGTTGTTTGTCCATTGTTGATTTGTAGTAGAATTGTTATTCCAATTAAAATTATGACGACTCTTCCAACCTGGATTATAATAGTTCGAATAATGATTGTTTGGTCTATTATTAATAGCATTTAAAGTCTCATAAGAGGGCTGAACATCCACAAATTGCCCAGATGAATTCTTTTCCATCATAGTAGGCGTTGGAGAATAACTCATTCCATAATGATCTAATTTCTTTGATATTGCAGCAATCTACGAAGCTAACATAGATATTGCATCCACAATGATCTAATTTCTTTGATATTGCAGCAATCTGCGAAGCTAACATAGATATTGCATCAGAAGTGGATACTAGCTACTCTTTTAGGATATACCCTTTCAGCAGACCATTGAAAATTGTTGGTAGTCATCTCTTCTATTAAAGAATAAGTCTCGTCAAAAGGTTTTGACATTAAAGAACCAACAGCCGCAATATATATAATCGATCTAAGAGATCTCACTAATCCATTGTAAAAAGTTTGAATTATCAACCAATCTGGTAACGAATGATGTGGGCACTTAAGAAGATCTTTAAATCTCTCCTAAGCTTCATATATTAACTCTCCATCAATCTGACAGAACGATGTATATTTAAATCTCTCCCAAGCTTCATATATTGACTCTCCATCAATCTGACAAAATGATGTTATCTTAAATCCCTCCCAAGCTTCATATATCGACTCTCCATCAATCTGACAAAATGATGTTATGTCATTTCTGAGTTTAGCAGTTTTAGATGGAGGGAAATATTTGAATAGAAATTTCTGTGAAAGTTCTCCCCAAGTTCTAATAGATCCAGACGCCAACGAATTTAACAACATTTTAGCTTTATCTTTAAGTGAAAAAGGAAAAAGTCTAAGTCTAACAGCATCGTTCGAAACTCTGTCATATTTAAAGGTAGCACAAAGTTTTTAAAAACTAGCGAGATGTAAATTAGGATCTTCATTTGGTGTACATCCGAATTGATTGTTTTGTACAATTTGGATAATAGCAGTTTGAGCTCAAATGGATTAGCAGCTACATCAGGATTTTAAATAGATTAGTGAATTTCATCTGTTGTAGGATTTGCATAATCTCGTAGAGGTCTAGTATGATGTTCATTTTCTATTCCTTGATTGTTCACATTATTTTCCATTGTGTCAGAATTTCTATGTTCTTTTCTTAGTTTTCTAATTCTTCTAACAGTGCGTTCTAATTCCGAATCGTAGAGTATAAGATTTTTAGGTCCAAATCTACGCATACAATTGAAATCAGTACACAGAAAAACAGTTAACTAAATATAAAAATAAGTTGCAATTCAAGTAAAAGTTTTCTAATAGTCATAATTTGTCCGTTATTCTAATTATGATTTTTTTTTAAATCTAATTTTTACTTCCCGACAACGGCGCCAAAAACTTGACAGTGACTTTATATATGCTTAAAAAAACAAGAATTTGATACTGCTGCTAGAAAATTTAAATCTCCGGTACGGCGCAAAAAACTTGACAGCGACTTTATATATGCTTAAAAATACAAGAATTTGATAATGCTGCTAGAAGATTTAAATTTCTGGCAACGACGCCAAAAACTTGACAGCGGTTATAGATTTGATAAATATGTGTATAAAATATTCAATAATTGCAAAGTCATACCTATCAATGCAAGTATACGTATCGCTCAAGTAATATAAGACTAATGGAATCCTGAATATCGATCCCACAGAATAATATTAGAGGCTACGAACTAAGATTTAAAAAATCAATACTTAATCACAACAATATAGTTCAAAATTGTATATTTGTCACTAATAGACAATTGAAATAAAAATGTAATTTTAATAAACTTTTAATTAACTAATTCTACTAATAAAGTTTATAATGTGAAGTTCAATATATAAAAAAACATCATTCTCCTTGTCAAGAAATTTAAGTGAATGGATAAATTGAATCAGTTCAAATTATATTGTGTTAAATAGAAGCATACATATTTTTTACCCTTTAGACCAGACATAAAGAACATTGACTAATCCTATGTTTGGTTACTGAATCTGTGACTAGGCTGGAAGGATACCGGCCCTCATTTCAGAGCTCCCACATTCCCCTCGCCTGAGGGCTAACATCTACGTTTAAGCACCCAAACGATAGGACCGAATTGAGTATTTTAGTCTGTCACTCTAAAATCTCCAATTCTACGTCCGATAATTTTTATTTCCCTATTTATTTGCACCAAACTTTCAAGGACTTTGACCTCCCTAAATCTTGGATATAATCTTTACTTTAGTTGTAAAACTCAACATATTTTAACAAATCAATTGGCCAGATTGAAAGAAACATTTTCATGGTTTTGCCAATTGATTAAGATTGAAATGAAAAAATCATCACAACTTTTTTAACATTCTCGTGGCACAACCAATTCAAATCACCATTTCATAAAATCTCAAGACAAGGAGAAAAACAGAGAAAACTACTCATAACTCATGAAGAAGATACGACAAAACTTGAAATTTATATATAAAGACAAAGTCATACAAACTTCAATAAGTAAATACCACTTATTTCTAATTCCTCCCCAAGCAAACTCCTCGAAGTTCCTCTGAATCTCTTCCTTTCTTTACAGCACTCTAAATTTCTCCCCAAGAACACTCCTCGAAGTTCCTCTGAATCTCTTCCTTTCTTTACAACACACAAATTCTCCTACAAAGCGACAATAAGAAAGAAATCTCTCACTTTCCTTCCACTCTTACAATCTCTCAAAGAATTCTCACAATACTAACCCTAAATTACACTTTATACACTCTAATAGACACACGTGGACATCCCTCTCTCGGCCTCCAAATTATTTCTTTTAAAGTTGTAGAAGAGTTTTCAAGAGTTGCTCAAACGTCCATTAAAAAATCGTCCACATTCAATGCATCTGTTGAGAGAACTAACGTGCTCGCCGTTGGTAGTATTCTAGAATATTTAATTCTGGACTCTCGGGAAAAACCCGTCGTCGGCGCCGTCAAGCTCGCCGTCGGCGCCCAAGATAAAATTATTCATATTTTGGTCTTTTTTGCTCCAAATTCACTCAATTTTGTATCTTTTTGCTCCAATGACCATAATTCAACATACGTACAACAAAACATCCAAAATATCTTTATTTAAAGTGCAATATCATCAAAATCAGTGTAAAATAGATATGAAAATCTCAACATATTTTTCTTTGATCCCAAACTTAACTATTACTTGTCCTTAAGTAATTTTAGTACTACATAAAAGTTATGATCTACTGTGGTAAAGTTTTAATTCAGAAATATATAAGTTTGACTTAGGAATATCATAGTAAGATTTTCAGAAAAATTTCAAGTAATTAAATTAACTTTGTAGGTACAAGACTATTTAGTCATCAATTTTAAGAGTTCTGGTTTTCTATTCATTTCAAGAATGACTATATGTTGTAATATCAAGTCACTTAAAATATTCAAATACTCTTCTATTCATTTCAAGAATGACTATATGTTGCAATATTAAGTCACTTAGAATATTCAAATGATAAGAACTCATGAGAATATTACTAGTAAAAGATGTTATTCCATAAATATAAGTTCATGAATGTATTTAAGTTTTCCCTTTAAGTAGGTCCAAGTGAAGCTAATTTTTGATTAGGCATCTCCTCAAGCATCTCCTCACTTATGTATATTTTTATATATTTTTTTCATTTGGATTGCTCTCAATCCTATATATTTTTCTTTCCTTTTCAGGGATTGTTATCAATATATTTTTTTTCTTTTTTAAGTGAAGATTACTATATTTGGATAGTCTTTAATAATTTTGAACTTCACTTTTCTTTCCCTAAATTTGAAACTCAAAACATTTATTTACCTTATAAGTATTTCTTAGCTTTTACATCATTGAGCTCTAATCTTTTCTTCTCAAATGAATTTCTAAGATTCTTAATATTTCAAAATATAGTTTTCTTTACTTTAAATACTTAACTATAATCTTATTCTCTTATACTAAATATCTTAAGTTACAAAATTAATTTTCCACTCTTTTCTTCTCAAATGAATTTCCAAGATTCTTAATACTTCAAAATATAGTTTCCTTTACTTTATTTTCTTCTCAAATGAATTTCTAAGATTCAAATTTCATAGCTTTTACATCATTGAGCCCCAATCTTTTCTTCTCAAATAAATTTCCAAGATTCTTAATACTTCAAAATATAGTTTCCTTTACTTTAAAATAGTAACTATAATAGCCTTATTCTTTTATACTAAATATCTTAATCTACAAAATTAATTTCCCTTACAAAAATATTCCTTTAAATGTACCATAATATTTAAATATCTACAAAATATAGTTATCTGAATTAAATTCACTACAAAAAATCATATTAATAATTTTTTAAAATATTTAAATTGAGAATATATAATAGTTAATCTTTTTCTTCACTTTCCCAAACTTAAATTTTTTAATATGGAATGATACAGGTGGAAAGAAAAATTTTAAATATAAATCATACCTCAGTACTTTAGGCATTTTCATCATTCTTAATTTTTTTTTTTTTGCATTCCCTTCTTAAAATTTTACTTTAACTGGTCTGTAATATTATGAGTTTTCTATACATATAAATTATTAGAGAATTTGTTGGATAATGAAATTTTGAAATAAGTACAAAATTAAACATTATACAAACACAATATTTCACTAACACATCACAATACTAAATAAAAACANACCTTCTGTTTTTTAATCGACTGCCTTTTCGAATTTTGCTATAGAATAGAACAATGACACCACAATTTTTGAGGATTGAATTAGGTTAAGTTTTTTTAGAACGAGAGAGTTGATATTCTAAAAGTTTTATAACTCATGTACCAAATAAATAATTGTATACAACCTAACGTTAACTTTCTTTTCATTCCCTATGTACTTCATTCAATGGCATAGGAATAAATGAAATAAATGACATATTTAAGAAGCCATGTTCAACCTACTAGAGCTCCAAATGTTGTGTCAAAATTGATCATATGAAATTTAATATTCATGTAAAGCTTGCCAAATTAAGAATATAAGATGAAGAAACCCATAGTTAGGGATGTAAACGAGCCGCTTAAGCGAACCTTAGGCTTATTCATTGAATTTTTTTTTATTTTTACTTGTGTCTCGTGAATAGTTTGTTCGTGTTTGGCTTGATTCAAACTTATTTGTTCAAATTAAACTCAAGTTTGATTCAAAATAATAATTCATTAATATTCAAATTTGATTTTTATTATAAATTTTGTATAGTCACATCCGCATGGCTGAAATACTAAGTTCTTTTGTTGCTCTTCTACTGCACTTGTTTAAAGGATTCAATTAATAAAGAATTACACTANCCATACTATATCATCGTCTCTCTGGTCAGCAGGTGGATTGGGTTGATACGGAGTATAACGGGGGCATTCAGGAAAAGTAACATCAGGCTCACCTCTGTAGTGTCGGGCCTGAGCTTCGTAGTAAACTATTTCGAAGTCAGAATGTCTCTGTAGGTACTCACTATCATAATCATGTCTACGTTCTAATTCCTATTTCTTTCCTTCATTTTCTCTATACTTTTCCGCTGCAAGGTTAACTCATTCATTAAATCATGAAGGGTAGGGGAACTAGAGGAAGGAATGTCATAACTAGTAGAGGGGATATCTCTACTAATAGAAGGTTCTTTACTCCTACTCCCAGATCTCCATTTTTCATGGGATTCATACGTCTTTAAATTAGCTTTATTAATGGGTTTAATAGGGTAAACCTATTCTTCATCTCCAGCTTCAACTCCAGAAAGTTGGCAAAGTGCATAAATAAGTGCATAAATGAGGCTATACCATTTTCCGAAATTTTATATCATAACACAATTCCTCCTGCAACCATAAATTGACATTTCTCCCAATTTAGAACTAAATTAGTTCTTTCGCATAACTCCAAAATTTTTTCAAGTTAATTTAAGTATGCGTTAAATGATGTTCCAAATACAGAAAAATTATTCACAAACAATTTTATTACATCATCAATTAACTTACTAAATATAGACATCATATATCTCTGGAATGTTGCAGGTGCATTACATAATCCGAAAGAAATTCTTCAAAAACCAAAAGTTCCAAAAGGACTAGTAAATGTTGTCTTTTTTTTATCCTCAGGAGCAATAGAAATTTGATGGTAGCAGGTATATCCATCTAAAAAACAAATATTTGTGTCCAGCAAGTCTATCCACTATTTGGTCTAAAAATGATAAAGGGAAGTGATCTTTCCTAATGACAGTGTTTAATTTTCTATAATCAATGCAAATACGTCACCCAGTAACTTGTCTGATAACTATTAATTCATCATTCTCTCGTGCTTCAGCAGTCACCCCTCCTTTCTTAAGAATACAGTGAATTGGACTTACCCAAACACTGTCCGAAATAGGATATATAATTCCAGTGTCCAACCATTTTAAAATTTCCTTCTTGACTACTTCTTTATCATCGTTTAATCTCTTTTGTGGATTAACTCTTGGTTTATATTGTTCATCCAGTATAATTCTGTGCGTACAGCTCGAAAGACTGATTCCTTTAATATTAGCTAAGGTCCAACCAAAAGCTTGTTTATATCTTTTTAATGTATCCAAAAGTCTTTGCTCTTGCAAATCATTTAACTCTGAAGATATAATAACAATTAATGCAGATGAGTTTCCCAGAAACACATACTTGAAGTGGTTACGCAATATTTTCAACTCAAGTTCAGGTGACTTTATAATTGACGGAACTAGATTCTTATCAGCATTTCCTGTAATATCCAGCATCTCAAATCTTTCCTGAACATAATCTAATTCTTCATATTCTATTTCGTCCAAAATAACTTCATCTTTATCTTCAAAATCTTTTTTCTCTTCAAAATATTTTTTAAAATGCTCGTTCAATATGTGTTCACTAATTTAAATGTGAAAACATTCATTATCTCTTTCAACAGCAGGGTATTTCATAGATTTCGCAATGTTAAAGTCACTTCTTGATCGTTAACTCTCATAGTTAATTCTCTCTTTTTAACATCTATCATAGCTCTTTTAGTAGCTAAAAAAAGTCTCCCTAAAATTATAGGTATTCTTTATCTTCCTCTATATCTAAAATAATAAAATTCACAGAAAAGATAAATTTATCAACTTTTACTAACACATCTTCTATAACTCCCTTAAGATAAGTAACTGTATAAATTTGTCCACTTTTACTAACACATCTTCTATAACTCCCTTAGGATATGTAACTGAACGATTTGCTAACTGAAGAGTTACAGAAGTAGGTGAGACTTCTCCTAATCCTAATCATTTGAAAATTGATACGCTAACTGAAGAGTTATAGAAGTAGGTGAGACTTCTCCTAATCCTAATTTTTTGAAAATTGATTCTAACTGAAGAGTTAAAGAAGTAGGTGAGACTTCTCCTAATCCTAATCTTTTGAAAATTGATCTAACTAAAGAGTTACAGAAGTAGGTGAGACTTCTCCTAATCCTAATGTTTTGAAAATTGATAGAGACATAAGATTTATTTACTAACACATCTTCTATAACTCCCTTAGGATATGTAACTGAACGATCTGCTAACTGTAGTCTTACTAACACATCTTCTATAACTCCCTTAGGATATGTAACTGAACGATCCGCTAACTGAAGAATTACAGAAGTAGGTGAGACTTCTCCTAATCCTAATCTTTTGAAAATTGATAGAGGCATAAGAATAACAAAAGTACGTGAGACTTCTTCTAATCCTAATCTTTTGAAAATTGATAGAGGCATAAGATTAATGCTGACTCAGTAGGTGAGACTTCTCCTAATCCTAATCTTTTGAAAATTGATAGAGGCATAAGATTAATGCCGTCTTAATCCTAATCTTTTGAAAATTGATAGAGGCATAAGATTAATGCTGTCTCCCAAATCACATAAAGCTCTTCCAATAATCCTAATCTTTTGAAAATTGATAGAGACATAAGATTAATGTTGGCTCCCTAATCACATAAAGCTCTTTCATAAAAACTTTCACCGATAGCACACGGTATAGTGGAACTACCTAGATCTTTTAATTTTTCAGGAAATTTTTTCTGAATAATTGCACTACACTATTCGTTAAGTGCAACAGTTTCATTATCAGTGAACTTCCTTTTCTTGTTCAAAATATCTTTCAAAAACTTCACATAATTGGGCATTTGCTCTGAAGCTTCTAAGAAATGAATATTTACCATTAATTTCTTATGAATTTCTATAAACTTGAAAAATTTTTATTCTTTTTGTGTTGCTTCAATCTTTGAGGAAACGGTGGTGAATGTTTCTCCACAATAATTTTTATTGGTGTAAGTGGATATTCTAAATCTGGGTATTCATGATTCTTTTCTTTTTCTATATCAACTTTCTCTTTTTTAGTTTTCGTTTCTTTCTGCACTATTGTTTCCAATTCTTTTCCACTTCGTAATTATATTGTTTTTATCTGTTCTTTTCTATAATCTTTAGGATTTGGTTCCACAGTATTATGAAAAGTTCACAATGTTCGGTTACTAAGCGCGGTAGTAGCGATATGCCCCAGTTGGTTTTCAATATGTTTTCTCACTTACACTTAGTGACATTCCTTCTGAAGATGAAATACTTGCTGCTCTTAAGAGAATTAACCCCAATAAGGCTCCGGATCCTGATGGCTTCACATCAACCTTCTATATCAAATGCTGGGATATCCTTAAAAAGGATGTCATTATGGTCATTCAAAGCTTTTTCCTGGGAGATAATCATGAGAAATACTTCACATCCTCTCTTATTGTTCTGATTCCTAAAACAAATGATAAAATCTCTTAGGAAAATTTTCGTCACACACACACACAGACATACATCTATACATACATACGTATACATACATACATATATGTATATATACATATGCATACATACATACATGTATATGTATGCATACGTATATATACACATACATGTATATGTATGTATACGTATATATATATACGTATATGTATATATATATGTATGTATATACGTATACATACATATACATGTATGTGTATATATACGTATGCATACATATACATGTATGTATATGTATGCATATGTATATATGTACATACATATATATATCTACATACATACGTATACATACATACATATATATATCTACATACATACGTATACATATATATATATATGTATGTATATGTATATATATACATATATATGTACATATGTATATATATATATATATACATATACATATCTACATACATACATATACATATATATATATATAGATATATATATATATATATGTATATGTATGTATGTAGATATATATATATATATATNTATACGTATGTATGTATGGTATACATACATATGTATGTATATGTATGTATGTATGTATATGTATGTATATGTATGTATGTATGTATACGTATGTATGTAGAGATATATATATATATATCTCTACATACATACGTATACATACATATGTACGTACATATATATATATATATACATACATATATACATACATACATACATACATACATACATACATACATACATACATACATACATCTAAACACATAAGGATGATATACATGCAAATCATCAAAAATTTGTTTTCATATATATAAATACGTGAGGATTGTTAGTATACATCAAAATCTTCCAATTGTGAATGTAAGAATTAAGTTTAACAATAAACTGTAAATTTTTTGTAGAATGAGAAGATAGGTTTCAGAACAAGAAGAAAAAAAGATTACTCTATATAAAATAGAGGAAATAAGAGAGAGCATACTATCCAAACAACAATTGGCTAGAGCAATAAACCCAATAATTCATGTAAATTCCACAAAAGCATCAAGAAGAACAAATTTATTAAAAAAAATATTAACAAATATTTTAACTTATTCGTTATAAATAACAAATTAATCATTCAAATTTGAGATACAAAACACTGTTATAAATAACAAATCAATCATTCAATTTTTACATACAAAAAACCTTGAGTCATATGAAACCCAAGGATAATGATTTGCAAAAAATAAATAAATTGACACTAGAATTTCAGAGACTTCTCTGCTCAAAATAAAACTAATTTCAAAATTAAATAGATTGTTAATTATATTATATTACTCTTAATTATATTACAAGTGCTAAAATAACATTATACTTTTGTTTAATTTATTACAAGCTGCGCCAAATTATATTACTAATAATAATAAATATATTATGGCATCAAAGTAGAGATTGTTAACATTAAACTTTTGCATAGATCAATCAATTGTAGTCTACAATTGTTTGAGAAGCAAATGGTGTGAGGATTAGAGGAACAACCAAGGGCAGAATGATCATTTATCCAACAACAGCTCCTAATAAACTGTTCTGAATAAACTGCATCAAACAGCAAGTCAGCTTATTCTGATAATATACAGATTATCAGATTATCAGAATATCAGCAGATTATAAATAATCAACATCTGCCCCAAATAGACCCTTAAAGCCTCTTCTAGAATACTTGTAAATATTGCAACAGAACCAATCAAGAAGAGAACCACCAAGGTTTTTAAGTCACACAGATCTCCCAGAGACTTTAGATCCCCTAGAACAAGGCCTGCTCTAACAATGATAAAAGAAGCAGGAATAAGGCCTACTAGAGTTGCAAAACAGAAATGATATGTCGATTGTGGGTGAAGCTAAGTTTAAAAATGGGTTGGGTAAGCTTGGAGTTATCCTTAAGTATAAAACTAGATTCACATAGGGAAGACTTTTCCTAAGAATTGTCTTTCTCACATAAAATTCACAAAGCAACCTCAGAATCACAAGTGCTAAAATAACATAATAAAAAAAAGACAGTAGGAAATGTAAAGCTAAGAATTTCGTATCCAACTTTTTTATTTCATCTTCAAGAGGAAATTATCAATAATCTTACCCCTGCATCTCGGGTATATTATCGTTCTGGAATCAACACAATTTTCTTACACATTCTCAGATATTTTCTTTGAGAAACTGAAAAAAAAAAAGCATCCACTTTAGAAGCAGAAATTGTGGCTCACAGGAGCAAAATACCAATCATAAATTCATTAAGCTCATTTACTGTTATATTCTCCATGCTTTCATTCTCATATATTTACATACATATAAACATCTTTTTTATTTTTTATTTCCACCAAACAATATTTCATATAGTGTTCATCAATTTAATTTCTACGCATAAAAAAGACAAGAAATATGTAAAAGATATTGAAGTCAAGCTGTTTGTCATTTGAATACTCCAAGCATTAAGTGTTAATCAGAAAATTTGAATATATATAATCAAATTTAGGGATTATACATATAATTATTTTAAATTCTACACACATATATTATAAAATGAGAGTATTGTATATATGGACACCATGGCTTTGAAGTAATCCAAAATTCAACCCTCACTTCAAGCATTGGATGGGTAAAGATTTGAATGACATTGTTGACCTCATTTATGAGGTCTAGCTAATTCCTTCTTAGAGCCCATAATCTAATCATAGAAGTTCCTGTTTGACCCTCTTAGAGGACTAGTGATGGGACTCACAGCATTTCGAAACTCAAACCACCTCTTAGTTCTTTTTGAGAGGCCTCATATGGGTGGTCTCAAGCTGTTAAAACTTGGTTGAGTGGTTATGACCTCGAGTCATCACCATTTGGATGAGTGGCTAGGGCTATGTACCATCACCATTGGGTTGAGTAGCTAGAACAAACATGTATAGACCCAAAGAGAGTCCCATATGACTTAAAGGCCCTAGGAGGGCCCTTTAACCTTAGGGACGTTCGTTCCATAAACAACTCAATTTGCACATTTACACACATAAACACCGAAAGAGTCCCATATGTACCTGCTATGGATTCAAGAGCACTCCAAGAAAACCATTTTTCTACTAGTTAATTACATCTTGAATGATACCCAAGTATACTCTCAATAAAAGAGTTTCACTTGCATTATCGCGGACCTGGGGAAATAGATTATCAAAAGAAGGATATTCCGTGTGGGAATGCTTCGATGTTTCAAAGCTCACGCTAAGCAATTGGGTAGAGAGTAAGTATCTCACATCCCAAATGGGTAACAGCTCCTTGGCACACGAGGCGAACAAAATAATTTAAATCATCTTGACAGGGATATCTCAATGCATCAAAACACATCTGGGTTGTAATCGTCATATCCCAAATAGGTCGCAGCTTATCGGCATCAATTTTTGATGTCACGTGTGTGGGATGTCCACATGAGCAAATCGGGGTAACGCATCGTGCGTATATGTTTCTCGTAGCTCGAGACATCCAGTTGAGAACTTTCGGTGTGTTGAGGGGCACAGCCTAGGTCATTGTGCTAGACTCTGGCTCTCGCTTAGGCGAAGGCTGTTTAACATGTCATTTATCGGGAGGTTTCGGTCAGGCTAGTAGGTCATATTCGTCGTGCCACGCGTGAAATTGACTCGATCGTTGACGAAGTTGTCCAGAGGACTCCAGACGAAACAGACCACACCAACGTGTTCAAAACTTCGATTTTACGTAGGAAGGACACCTATATTGTTGGGGTTTTGTGCACGTGCAAAAAATGTACAAATCAAGGCATATTAATATTAAAAGGGATTTAAAATAAAGAAAAAGAGATATTAAAAGCATATTTTTTTCCCTCTTCTAATCTCACGCCTCCTCTGCTCTAGCCGAGATTTCGCAAATCTGCCCCCCCCCCCCC
>JXCR01094814.1:355506-369122 GCA_002079205.1 Phalaenopsis hybrid cultivar
CCCGATCTTTTTCTCGCAACCTAGGGCACGCCGATCCAACCCATTTCGCAACGCCGCTTGCTCGAAGTTCCTCTCCGATCGGCCTTTGTCCGGTGCTCCACACCGAGGAAGGCTCCTCCTCCCTCTCCTTCGCGTGGAATAGCCGAAGATCGCGTGCCTTAGCTACCTTGTCTCACCTCTACTAGCGGTTTCGCTCTAGCCCACGCCTTTCGCCGGCGGTTCCTACCGCCTTCCTCTCGTCGGAAACCATAGGCACCGGAGGGCAAAGATCGATGTCGGCTCTCCTGCTTGCAGAAAACCCTCATGTTGCCGCCTGCTCTTGCTGGTGGGCTGCCTCCCGCGTGCGCTGCCTTGTGGCATCATCGCTTCCCTTTCTTATGCAAAAGGGCTGATGCCCTAATTTTGGGGAGCCTCTCGCGACCCTCACCTTGTTGCCTCCCCTCGTTGGGTTCTTTCCCTTGTGGTCAGCCGGTGCACCAACAGCGACATCGTGGTGATGGCATTGCAGTTCATATTCCGTCCGACCCTTCTTGAATGTATCTATTGGTTATATTTTTATATGCCAAAATTAATTATTTTTGGGTACTTTACATACTTCACTGACTACTTGCTCTCATTTGCTAATTTCTGCCTCCTCGTTGCATGGTTCATTGCGAGATACACTGGAGCACGGACCGGACGTCGGCGACTTGGAGCAGGCAAAGAGAACGCTTCTGCAACTGTCACGATGGTGAGATCCTGTCAACTCCTAGCTAACCATTAGTTTTAGTGGTGTCTAAGCGTGTAGGTTCGATCGCCCACACAGGGTGCGTGCGCCAACGCGTTAATGTGCCTATGTGATTAATCGTCGATTTTCTAGAGAGAGTCGTAGGCTAGGAATCTTGTGTGTTGGCCACTCCTATACGAAGTCGAATGATTCATTTTTTGTGAGCCTTAGATCTTTATCCCGCCGAGTTGGAATCTCAATTTCCCACGGTTTTGACGCTTTTAATCTCCCTTAGAAGGATTAGTTGAGTTCGATCTTAAAGAACGGGAAATGCTTTGTAGCTAATCCTTCCTATAAGATCGCGGGTGTTCGTAAAGCGGAAAAAACTTTGTAGCTAGTCCGCCTTAATAACGGTGGAGAGTTTCCCCAACGAGAAATCAAAGGGGGAAACCCTTCACATTATCACACTAAAGCTGAAGGCGACAATGCCGCAAATCCAAGCACGTCAGCCATAGGTTTCTCAGGCAATATCGTTAGCACGAGCGTGTCTCGCTATCATATGCGGTCATTTGCACTTCATTGTTTGCATGTGCATGTCTTGCATATTAGATATTGTATGTCATATATCGCACCTGCACTTGCACTTTGCATCTTGCATTTACACGTTACACTTGCACATTTATCTTGCACTTCCACTTGCACTAAAACCACTTGTGCCTTGATCGATCGTCCCGGACTGGTTGGCATCACTTGCGCCTTAGTCGGTTATCCTGAACCGGTCACATTACTTGTGTTTCAGCCGGCTACCTCGGCTCGGTTGGCACAACACTTTGATTTGACCGGATGCTCCACCCCGATCGACCGACCGTTTGCTCCTTTGTATGTTGTGTACGTGCATGTACATGTTTATCTGCATAATCAATATCATCTACTCGTGTTGTATTTCTTCAGGTCATTGTCTCCGGCATACCCTCTTTTCGGGTCGCTGCTGTCACTGCATGCCCACCTTTGGGTCACTGTCTGACTGGTATGCCATATTTTCAGGCTCTTGTCGTTACGACATGCCCATTCCTCCGAGTTACTGTTTTATCGGCATACCCTCTTTTCGTGTCGCTGCCGTTACGACATGTCCATTCTTTCGGGATACTGTCTTACCGACATACCCTCTTTTCGGGTCGCTGTTGTCACGGCATGCCCACCTTCGGGTCACTCCCTTACCGATATACCCTTTTTTCGGAACCCTGTTACCACGACATGCCCATTCATACGAGTCATTGTCTTCACGACATACTCTTTATCACTATTTATATGTTTTGATTTGTTTGCATTTGCATGTTTGAATGGTTAGCGAGCTACGCTCGTTAGGAGAGTGATTCTGTGTTGGTCGTGATGCCTTAACGAGCATTGCTTGCTGGGTTGATCCCGGTGAGCAATGCGAGTTAAGTCATCAGGATTAACACAAGTAAGATTTTGTTAAAGATCTAATAGATCTAACTCATGTTACCGCTCTTCGCGATACCCTTTAGATCCTTCAGATCTTTAGGATGAGGCTGATATGGTGACTTTGTCAAAGTCATATCATCCCATACTTACCCTGCACTTAGATACTACGTTGACACACGTTACATTAGAAGATGTGCTAGGTAATCTTTTTGATGTTTAACTATTGTTCTTTGCTGAATTGATTGTCCTAGTCAGATAACTTTTTCTTCTTGTGCATGTGGTGTGACTGCATGCTGCATATGTGTAGTAGTGTGTTAGGGCATTCTTCTGCAAAGAGTCATGCTTATTTATATGCACACAAACAGGTACAGCTATTAGGGGAGCATGTGATGATTTCTGACTCTTTTGCTTGCAGGTGTTATTTAGCTCAACACTTTTAAGGCATGACTCATTATGCGTCATATGCATGTGAACTTTCTCACTAACACTTGTTTTCATGCAAGATTGAGTCTTTTTGTTTTTCCTATATATTTTTTAGAGACTAGGAGAGTCCTGTAGCTGAAATAAGATACGGGCACGGGTTCCAAGGCATTTGGCACGAGAATCACGTGGAGGGGACCAAGAGCAGATGCTCATTCCCTGTATCTTAATTCTGCATTTTATATTGAAGTATAGGCTTAAGACCGAGCATATATATGCGGAGTCTGACAGCCCTTTTCTTTTCTGAGAAATGTTGTCGAACCAGCGGTATCAACCTGTTTATTATTTTGATTTGACTTGTTTTCCTTTTTGCATCACGTTGCATGTCATCACTTGCATGTTTTTTCGTGTTTCTTTCTGTGGTTTGTCTAGAATCACGATGCAATATAAGCTCTTCAGGACTTAAAATTCAAATTTTTCTACTTCAAAATTCTAAATAAATTATTCAAGATAATTAAAATTTAGGATTTAAAAATTTCAATTTTACTTTCCTGCATATATTAATAAAGCCTCCACAATGCACATGACCGCTCTAGACAACTGCATCATATTTGCATGTCCCCTACATGTCCCAAGGATGAGTCTCCGTGCTTCTCCAACATGACTAACTCAACATACTTTTATATAGGCGGTTGTCTGGTGCGTCTATGGTGCTAGAAGGCTCCCCGACCCAAACAGGGTATAAGTTTTTTTTCTTTGAAGCGTTTCCAGCTTTGTAGCTGAACTTCCACTTCTCATTGTTTCTTGAGACATCCTTGCCACCCCGACAGGTATAAGTTACACCTCTTGGAGCTCCAGCTTTTAGTCATAGAATAGAGTTTTCTTCATTTGACCTTAAGGCAACCGAGGTTCCCGTGGACGACGTAATTCACGGATTGCTGATCGGGAACCTCAATACGTGTTAGGTCGACTAACTTCACAACCATGTAGACTTAGGTCCTAGTAGCTATTGATGACGAGTCTGTGGTACCCCGACCCAGTTACTTCTACCTTCTAGGATGCCTCTAGCTTCATTTTGTCGAGCATCTTTGAGCCCTATCGCTCCTTTGACTTCGTTGATATCATTTTGACGGTATGATACCGATGAGCTGCCGCCCATTTGGAATACGACGATTTTTTCTTTACTCTTATGACTCGGACGTACTTTGACGTGTTGGGATATCCCAGTCAAAATGATTTAGGTTATTCCGTAGGCCCCGTGTGTCGATGAGCTGCTATCAACTCAGGATGTGAGAGACTCTCTGTTCGATGGCTTAGCGTGAGCTTTAAAGCATCGGGACTGTTCCCACACTGAATAACCCTACTTTGATTGTCTATACCTCGGGTTTATGATAATATGAAGCGAAACTCATTTTATCGAAAGTATTCTTGGGTATCCTCCAAGATGCAATTAACCAACAGGAACACGTTCCTCTGAGAGTGCTCTTGACCCCAAAACAGGTACATACACATGACTCTCTGGTTATGGGTAGTCTATGTAGATACTTCTTTCACAGATATTGGTTCAAGGTGTCTTCGCGTGATCTTGTTTGGGCGGACATACTTTGTCTATCCTTGCGAGATTTATCACACGTAATCTCCACGTTTTAACTTTTCTCTTTTTGACCGAACTGTTGTATGTCCCTTATTATTTGGTTCCTCTCCTCTTCGAATCACTAATATGATTCGGGAGGGAGATTTATTCGAATGAGAGAAGTATACAGCGATCGACAAGCTGGCGAATCCTTTTAAAATAAAAAGAGAAAAATGAACGAAAAATGGCGACTCCATTGGGGATGAGTCTCTCTCTCCATACTTGGAGTTTCGCATTCTGGGGTTATAACCTCTCTCCGTACTAGGAGTTCACGCATATTATCGTGACCTGATTCTCTTCATTCGAGTCATAGTTGAGCTTTTGTGAGACCTTGATTTTCAGTCCATGTATCAATTGTTAGGGGTAGCAACTCGATGCATTATGTCCCTTCTCTCACCCTCGACAGTTCGGTTGTTGCATTATCGCATACATTGATGTCGTTGTACTTTGTGATTGGTTTCGTAACCTCTCATTGCTTTGATTGTTGTCCCTTTTTGCCCCCTTATGCGAAAGAGCAAAAAGGTGGTCATGATCGCTGTCGTCGGGGGAACCCTTTCCCTTCTTCCTGAGCGTTTTTTGTGCTCCTGAATGTGTCATACCTTTCAGTTCCTTCGAGCACTTCTATGGGATTGCCTTACGTAATCCTACGTCCTTTGATGCATTCGTTTTGTGCCCTCCACCTTAAAAGGGGAGATGCGTATATTGAGTTATTCTTACGCTCTCAGAGGCATCTGTTTTGTGCCCTCCCCCTTAAAAAAAAGAGTCGTGCATATTGAGCTATTTTTGCTGCAGTGGCTCGCGTCGCGCCCGCTTCCTTTGCAAAAAAAGCTTGATGCTCAATAGCAACGCGCCGTAGCACCCAACAGTCTTTTCCAGACCCGTACCTGTGTTCTCACGGATCTCCTTGTCATAGGTGGGTGAGTCTTTTGCTGGTAGTAGGTTTATCATTGCTGTCTCCGTCGTAACTTCTGTCCCTACTCTCTTTCTTTTCCGGTTCTCCTGAGGTTCCACCTATCCCTCGATTAGGCAGGAAGGCCAAGAAGACTAGGAATAAATTGCTGTGAATTTAGCAGCATGTTCTGCTTCAGATTTCTATACCTGTCTCTATTCCAATTTAGGTGTCTTTGGTCCCCGAATTGCGAGTCGTTTTGCTACTGTACCCAGTTGTGCAGACCACGTCGCTGTTGAACGTTTGCTTCATGCCTTCCTTTGAAAAGGAGTTGTGCATGTAGCACTCCTTTTGTTGTAGCAACTCGTATCAGTGCTACTTTTTTCCCTCGAGGAGAATGACGGTACCAGATGGTGATGTGTTACTACGCTCTTTCTCATTTCCTAGGTTCTCCGGTGCCTCAACCGGACAACGTTGCATGTGACATGCTTCTACATTTTAAAATTAATATTATTATTCTTTTGCTTGTAATTTTAACATGTTATTTCTTATTTTTTTAGGTTTCCTGATACTCACTATTATGTGAGATGTATATATTTTTTATATTGTTATGAAGGAGTTTTATTGGTTTTGAAATATTTAATGTATAGTCATTGCAATTTTGTTGTGAACAACATAATTGCTACGTGTTAGATTGGTCATTTATCCAGCAAAAACTGTGGATCGACTGTTTTTCAAACGCACAAACCAAACAGCTAAATAACTTATGCAAAAGAAGGACAGATTAGTCATTTATCCAGAATCAACTGTTTTCGAAATGCACAAACCAAACAGTCAGTAAGCTTATTAGGATAAGTTGTTGATCAGCAGATTATCATGATAAACTGTTTATCTGAATAAGTTGGATAAACTGCAGCCGCCACAAACAGACATTTAGTGAAATGAACAAATGGGAAGGAGCGTAGAGAGAGAGGAGGAGAGATGAAAAAAAAAAAAAAAATCCTTTTTAGTTGCCTTTGTCTATAATCAATGAAACTCACCTAACATAAAACGATGAGCAGATTCATAATTTAAGAAGGCCACTAAAGTCGATTAGCTTCTTTTTCGCCTCGATACTTCCTACATTAATCCGAAAATCAGTTTGAATCAAGCGAACAAGACCTCAAACCATCTCTTACAGCATTAAAGGCTTAATGAATAAGATTGGAGTTTAAAAACTGTGTTAAAACAAACTAAAAGTCAGAAAATGTAATGCAAGCTTGATTGAGAAATACCAACCTCAATGAAAAGGAAAGTTCACCTTTTTAGGTCAGATTGGAAACTCGGACCTCTCCAACGAGATCAAAGGCCATACCAATCAACCAAAGGGCTAATGCAAACAAAAAGAAAACAATAGCTTCATAGCTACAAAAAACCACTTCCTTTACTTCCTGTACCATAATCTGATACCGAAAGAATAAAAAACTGAAAAAAAAACCCACAAATGCAGGGAATAAAACCTAGAAACTGTTTCTTAAGATAAGATCGGCAAAAATTAGAGCAAAAAATGTTTCAAAAAAGATAAATCGCAGCAGTTGCCCGACGAATTGGATGGCGGATGAAATATATTTTATAAGGGATTATGATTATTCGAAGAAAGGAGGATCTAGCGGACGAGGAAGCTCACCGGGGGAGGGGATCTGGATCAGTGGAATACTGTGATGGAAAGATAAAAGGAAGCCTTTTTTGGGCTCTCGCAGTCGCAGAACGTCTAGTCTTTTGGAATAACCTCCGATTTGGCCGACCGGAGCAGGAATCTCGATGTTGAGCAGCAGGCTGGCTGCAGACGTTTAGAGGAGTTGCAGGCGAGTAGGTAGAGGTGAGTGAGCAGTGAGAGATTTGATCCAGAAATAAAAGCGCACATACATGCATACAAAGTTTGTCTTCATATATATATAACATCTAAACTATTTTTTTTACATTATATAAAAAAATTTACTATTTTAGGACCTCTTTGGGAGTAGCCTTTAGCCGTGAAGGTGCAGAACTAAAAGTTGTTTTTCAAAAGTTATGGGTGACTACGTAGTTTTCTAATAACCGTGGCTAGTTAGATTTTGTGAGAAATCACATAATTTAGCTTTTCTTTTTTTGACAACACAGACAAAATATAATTTTGTCAAACAAAAAAAACTATGATACGACGTCACATTGCCACCACACTATTGCCCTATGTATTTTCCTAAATTTAAAAGTGAGGTACACTTTTTCATATATAAATAAAATTATATATATATAAACACACATACACGTGTGTGTGTGTTTCGCGTACCCTGAGCTTTTAGTTGTCATCCACGGTATAAGACCCCTCAGGTCGAGGGTTCGAATCCCCTCTGGCACAGTTGCCCTTAAGGGAGAATTCGAACCACCAATCTGAGGGGTCTTATACCGTGAATGTCAACCAAGAGGTCGGGGTAAATGACATTATATATATGTATGTATTTTTATAAATGTATGTATCTGTGTATGTATCTGTGTATATATATATGTATGTGACTTTATATATATGTATGTATTTTTATAAATGTGTGTATCTATGTATGTATGTGTGTATATATATGTGTGTGTAAAAATTAAAGTTTTATGTGTTAGATATGTAAATACATAGGAATTAACTTATATGTATATAAAGGAACATTTTAGAGATTGAGGATCGTGACATTTGATTCTATATTGCTTTAAGAGCTCCTTGTGAGAAACCACATAATTTTGCTTTTCTTTTTTTGACAACGCAGACAAAATACAATTTTGCCAAACAGAAAAAACTATGATACGACGTCACATTGCCACCACACTATCGCCCTATGTATTTTCCTAAATTTAAAAGTGAGGTACACTTTTTCATATATAAATAAAATCATATATATATATAAACACACATACACGTGTGTGTGTGTGTTTCGCGTACCCTGAGCTTTTAGTTGTCATCCACGGTATAAGACCCCTCAGGTCGAGGGTTCGAATCCCCTCTGGCACAGTTGCCCTTAAGGGAGAATTCGAACCACCAATCTGAGGGGTCTTA
Organism: Phalaenopsis hybrid cultivar; assembly: GCA_002079205.1. NCBI lineage: Eukaryota > Viridiplantae > Streptophyta > Magnoliopsida > Asparagales > Orchidaceae > Phalaenopsis > Phalaenopsis hybrid cultivar. Next base: position 363,656 of record JXCR01094814.1, read on the forward strand.
TACCGTGAATGTCAACCAAGAGGTCAGGGTAAGTGACATTATATATATGTATGTATTTTTATAAATGTATGTATCTGTGTATGTATGTGTGTATGTATATATGTATGTGACTTTATATATATGTATGTATTTTTATAAATGTGTATATCTATGTATGTATGTGTGTATATATATGTGTGTGTAAAAATTAAAGTTTTATGTGTTAGATATGTAAATACATAGGAATTAACTTATATGTATATAAAGGAACATTTTAGANGTGTGTATATATATGTATGTGACTTTATATATATGTATGTATTTTTATAAATGTGTGCATCTATGTATGTTTGTGTGTATATATATGTGTGTGTAAAAATTAAAGTTTTATGTGTTAGATATGTAAATACATAGGAATTAACTTATATGTATATAAAGGAACATTTTAGAGATTGAGGATCGTGACATTTGATTCTATATTGCTTTAAGAGTTCCTGTTGCAATGATTGACATTACATTTTATAAGACAAGGATTCACACATCTGATTTCACATTGCTTTAGAATTATCTTTCTCTCGCAATAGTTCACATTACATTTTAGAGGATGAGGATCAAAACATCTGATTCTGCATTATTTTAGGAGCCCCTTCTATCGCAATGGTTCATATCACATTTTAGATGATGATAATCACGACATCTGATTCTGCATTGCTTTAGAAGCCCCTTCTATTGCAATAGTTCATATCACATTTTAGAGGATGAGGATTCACACATCTGATTCCGTATTTCTTTAGGATCCCCTTCCTATCGCAATGGTTCACATTACATTTTAGAAGTTGAGGATTACGACATCCGATTCTGAATTGCTGTAGGATTCATTCCTATCATAATTGTTCATATCACATTTCGGGGTTGGCACAAGGATTCCTACTCCTTCCACATATTTCCACATTTTATGCACAAATTTCCCGCATTCAAGATATTTCAGAGGATGTGTAGTCATTTTGGTTCCTTCCACATATTTTCAAGTACTATCCATAAATTTCTTGCACTCATGACATTTTCCTGAAATTTGGCATCAATCCCATGTCGGTCGCTATTGCTTAAAATTCGACGTAATTCCCTTGACGGTTGCCAATCCTTGATTATATCAAGTTTGGACATAATGTCCTTGATGGTTGCTTGAGCTGGTGTAGTGTTTCCTGACAATTTCTACTAGACTCGACATCAAACATCAAAATCTCAGCAAATTTTCACAATTTTTACAGTTTTACAAATATGTGCACTCATATTTCTACAAGACAACAATTCCACAAACACAAAACACAAACAAATCGAATTAACATTCAAATTTGAAAACTCAAATATTCACAACAATAATCCAAAAATATACTTGTTAATCCCCAACAGAAACTTTCAAAATCTTTTAGTCATTCCTAGAGTTGAGAACTCACAAGCAGAGAACCCAACTCATCCTCACTCAAATCTGATTCAATCTCTGTCTTATTTAAGTATGACTACTTGAACATTTCTTCGTTGGTTTTGTTGATCGCTTCAGTCAACACCAATACACGTGATGTGTTTTTGCAACACACCACATCTATTTGGGGTTCATTTGTTGACCTTATTTTTATTGAGGTCCAGTTTTTCTCTTAATACTTAAGATCTAGCCATAGGACTTTCCCTTTAACTATCCCAGAGGACTGGTGATGGAACTCACCTCTTCTAAGACTTCAAACTACCTCTTAACTCTTCTTGGATAACTCTTCTTGGATCCCCACATGGGTTTTTATAGACCTCCAACACTTGGAAGGGTATGGCCAACATGTGAAGACTCAAGGATGAGTACCCATAAAATTATGAGGCCTTAAGGACACCCTGTGGCTTGGGACATTCCACTTACACACACACCTCACATCCTCCTCCTTTGAGGTTCACAATATTTCTTAACCCTTTTGGAACCTCACATGGATGGTCATAAACCTTCAACATTTGAAAGGTTGGGACTAACATGTGGAGGCTTCAAAATAAGTTCGTGTGGGACTATGAGGCTTTGGGAAGGCTCTTTATGCTTTGGACATTTACCTGGCACTATAGAACCTCCTCACCACTCCAAACTATACAATATTCTTTCATTTTCAATCCAGAATCAAGTCAAGAACTCAAATCCAATCTTCATAGACCCCAAATTCAAACTCACATCAACTTACCCCAAATCTTACACAAGATTCAAACTCAAACTCAACATCCCACCAAATTTCAAGCTCTATTACAACTTTAACAAATCCAAATTCAAATTCACCTAAAATCCATCAAATTCCAAGCTTCAATCCAATTTTTTCAAATTCACGTCCAATTTCCCTCTTGACAACTCACCAAATCCACCAATTGTGTTGTGTCATGTGTCAATGGGATGTATTGAAGTGGAAATGGGTTTATACTAGATTTGGGTTCTATTTTGGCTAGACTTAACCAATGACACCACTTTCTATCCTAATAACATCACTTTATATCCCAATAACACCAAATTTTACTTAAATAACACCACAAAAACACCACTCTTCCCTTTCAATAGCTCTACACCCGCACAAAACACCTAAATAACACTAAACCACCTCGGAATAACCCCTCCTTAACAATTTAATCACCAATAACGCCGATTTATACCCATAATAACACAGTTAATAACTTCTGCCCTCATAAAACCATGGTAACACTACAATACTCCCACAATATTAACGTGAATAACACCTACCCCACGGCCGCACGCATGCCCGTAATTCTACACACATGCCCCCAGGATCCCATGAGCTAACTCCTATAGTCCTATGAGCGTACACCCACTCATGGCCGTGCACACGCCCCAACAATCCCACACGCACGTCCCCACAATCCAGCAGGTACACCCTCACAATCTCGCACTGCACATCATTGTGTCCCCCACGATACACCTCGATGTGACGTCTAATAACACCAGCAATAACACAATTTGAAAACTTTTTTTCATGAATCATCTCCACATTAAAAATCTCGGATTTTGTACACCTTGTGCAGAGTGCCCATTCCTTTAGTGGTAAAAATGGGGTTTCTTCCAAGATTATTTAGCCTCATTTATTACTTTCTTTAACCCAAGTTAGAGAAGCCTAATCTCTAACATTAGCCTAAGTCACACCCCAAGCTGGCCAACCACTTGGAGAACCACCGAAACCTATTTTCTTGGTACTTTCCCACATAAACAGAAAGTGGTTTAAAATCCTTTCCATTTTAAAGCAAAGACCTTTGAAAATTTGACACAGCACAATGGTTATCACCATCTCCAACCCCTGCACTTCTCTAAGAAGAATTGACTTTATGAAGGCCTAATCAGCCACACAAGTGGTCTAAACACTCCAAAAGCCAAAGAGCTCGCATGGCTTGGAAACCCAAAACTTTTTCCACCTTACGTCGCTAATTCCCATTGGCTCTTGAGCATTAGATTGCTCCACCTCAGCACCACCTTAGCAACCTATTGGCCTAACCATTTGGCCACTTCTCCTTGCTTATAAGTAAGACACCCTTCCATGGCCAAAGAGGACTTTTGAATTTTTACTTGTGGAAGCTCTTCCCATTTACTTTTAGCCCCTCTCACAACTCTCCCCAGCTCACTCCAAGCATTTTACACCCTCCCCTTCCACCTCAAAGCATGGAGAGTCTACGTGCGATAAACCTCGCAAAGATAGGCTAAGAATGTCCGCCCAAATAAGATTGAGTAGAGGCACCTTAAACCAATATCCGCGAAAGAAGTATCTACATAGACTACACATAACCAGATAGTCAGGTGTATGTACCTGTTCTGGGGTCAAGAGCACTCCCAGAGGAACGTGTTCCTACTGGTTAATTACATCTTGGAGGATACGCAAGAATACTATCGATAAAAGGAGTTTCGCTTCATATTATCATAAACCCGGGGTATAGGCAACCAAAGGAAGGTTATTCCGTGTGGGAACAGTCCCAATTCTTCAAAGCTCACGCTAAATAATTGGGCAGAGAATGAGTCTCTCATATCCTGTAATGGATAGCGGCTTATCAGCACATGAGGCCCACGAAATAACCTAAATCATCTTAACGGGGATCTCCCAATACGTCAAAGCACATCCGGGCCAAAGGGCAGAGGACAAATCGTCGTATCCCAAATAGGCGGCAGCTCATCGGCATCGGGCAGGTCGTCAAGGTGATATCAACGAGGTCAAGGAGCGACAGGGCTCAAAGGGGCTCAACAAAAAGGAATGTAGAGTGATCCTAAAAGGTAGAGGTAACTGAGTCGGGTACCAGGGACCCGTCATACACATCTACTAAGACCTTAAGTCTACTTGGTCGTGAAGGTAGTCGACCCAACACGTCCTGAAATCCCCGGTCAGCAATCCGTGAATTGCTTACGGGAACTTCAGTAGCCCTAAGGTTAAAGGAAAGAAACTCTATCCTATGACTACAAGCTGGAGCTCCAATAGGTGGGACTTATATCTGCCGAAGTAGCAAAGACGCCTCAGGAAAGAAGAGAAAGTGGAGGTTCAGCTACAAAGCTAAAAACACTTCAAACAAAAGGACTTATACCCCGTATGGGTCGGGGAGCCTTCTAACACCCTAGGCGCACTAGACAACCAGCTATATAAAGGTATGCTGGGCCAGTCAGGCTAGAAAAGTACGGGGACTCCTCCTCGGGACATGCAAATATGAATGCAGTTATCTAGAATGATCCTAAGTATTGTGGAGGCTCTATTCATATGTGCAGGAAAGTAAAAATTGCAATTTTTAGATCCTGAATATTTTAATCCTAAATTTTATTGCAGAAAAGATAAAAATTTGCAATTTTTAGATCCTGAATATTTTAATCCTAAATTTTAATTATCTTGAAGATTTTATTTAGGTAATTTTTAAATCCTGAATATTTTAATCCTAAATTTTAATTATCTTGAATATTTTATTTAGGATGATCTTGAATATTTTAATCCTAAATTTTAATTATCTTGAAGATTTTATTTAGGATTCTATAGGAAATTTTTAATTTTAGGGTCCTTAATGAGCCTATGTTGTATCGTGAAATCCCAGATAAAACACAGAAAGAAAACAAGAAAAAACACATGAAGCCTGTGTTATATCGTGAAATCCTAGATAAAACACAGAAAGAAAACAAGAAAAGCACATGCAAGTGCAGACATTCAACATGATGCAAAAATAAAGCAAAGCAAGTCAGACCAAAATAATAAACAGGCCGGTGCCGCTGGGTCGGCAACAAATCCCAGAAAGGAAAAAGGGCGGCCGGACTCCGCAATAAATAACAGGCCGTTGCCGCTGGGTCGGCAACATATCCCAGAAAAGAAAAAGGGCGGCCGGACTCCGCATATACATGCGGTCCTAATTTTATACATCAATATAAAAATGCAGAATTAAGATACGGGGCACGAGCATCTGCTCCTAGTCCCCTCCACGTGGTTCCCGTGCTAACGACTCG
>JXCR01094819.1:12375-26741 GCA_002079205.1 Phalaenopsis hybrid cultivar
AACAACACAAAATGCCAAGCTGAGTCGCAGAGAAAATGAAATAAAAACCAACAAAAAGTTTTAGCAAAGTCAAAAATACATAATAGGAAATTGAACACTTCATACCTCAAAATCTAGCAATAAATTCTCTGGCTTGATGTCTCTGTGTATCACATTCTTTTCATGGCAGTAAGCCAACGCCTTCGCAAGGCTCGCCACATACTTGCACCAAACAATTCAAAAAACAATTAACGAAAAGAATATTGAAACGTAGCAGAAGCTCAAATGCAAACTAGGGTTTGAAACAAAGCAATCTACCGTGGCCGCACGCTTCTCGGAGAAGTGGTGCAAGTTCCTGAGCAGCTTGTAAAGCTCTCCCTGAGCGGCGTACTCCAGGACCAAGAAGATGCGGGTCTCGTCGTGGAACCAAGCGAACAGGCGGAGGACATTTGGGTGGTCAAGGCTGTGTTGGATCTCGATCTCTCGTCTAAGATGCTCGTGGAAATGATACTTTTCCAGCTTCTGCTTGAAAATGACCTTTAGGGCTACGATATATCCGCTCTGGAGGAAGAAGACTAGCATTGTTGCTTCATTCTGGTGTTTTAGAAATCTTAAAAAGGGAAAAAGGGTGAATAAATTAGAAGCGGATTTGCCTGTTTCTCTCTGGCAAGATAGACTTTGCCAAACTTCCCTTCACCTATGAACCTTCCGATCTCAAATTCGTCAAGGCACCATTCTTCCTCCGCCATTTTGACGAGTAATTGAAGATCCGGTGTTGGGGAAACTTTAGGGCCTGTCTGGTAACGGATTTAGAGCAGGGAGGATATAGTAAATCCGGGATGGGCTATCGCGCGAAAAGGAAGATGTGGAGTTAACTTTCGGCAGGAAGAGAGGGGAAAGAGGAGAAAGATAAAAATTCGAGTCACTGTACACCGCGATCCCGTCGTTGCTGTACCGGTTATCTCTAATCGCAACTGTATCGTGAGGGTTTGGTCAAGAAGGAGAGAGCCGGAGAGGGGGAGTGAAGTGGGCGAGGGTTTGAGGAAGGATTTGTGCAGAGGGGAGAGCGGGAAAAAGGAGATAGGGTTGTGATTTTATTTTATTATTTAATAAATTAATAATTAATTAATTAACTAATTAATTATTACTCAACTAAAACAATATTTAAGTTAATTTTTATTATTTTAATTGAGTAATAATTAATTAATTTGTGAATTAATAATAATTAAATATATTGAGATATACTTATTTAATATTTAATTAATGAATAAAAAATAATTTAAAATTCAAATAATTCTTAATTAATATAATTAATAATTAGTTAATTCAAAATTAATGTTAAATTATTAGTTAGAACTACATTGAAATAGAATTTAATTAAATTTAATTATCATATTTTCTAATAATATAAAAAAAATAATTTTTTATGTTATTCTAATGAACACAACAAACTTTTAAATGTTACATAAATTGACAAACAACTTTATAGGATTTAATTGGATTTATCAAATCAATTGTCGAATAATTTTTGGGTTCCAACTTTTATTGAATTTATTGAATCTGAATTTATTGGATTTACTAAACCCTACAAACATAAATCTAATATATTGTCATATAACCCATCACACAGTGTATTAGTCGCCCCCACCCGTTAAATATTAAAATGGGTAACTAGGACTTTGAGTTTTGATTTAATTTTTTTATAAATTTAAAAAAAATATATATTGAAGAATTTATTTCATAAAAAGGTGAAATAAAATTGTGCTTTTAATTTACAAATAAATTATGTAAAACTATTAGCTTTAATAAATTATATGAATTTGATTTAAAATAATATTTAAAAAATTGAATATGATTACTAGAAAGAATGGCATAAAAATTAATAAATTAAAACAATCATCATGTCACAAAAGATTTTGAAATTTTAAATTCTCATGTTCTAGAGGCATGGGCGTGTGACACGACATAATCATCATCATCATCATCATCATCATCAATAACAGTGTCACCAATCCAGACATCTCCGATTCAATTTTTAGATCTCAAGAAACATTTTTGACATTTCGGACTCAATTTTGTNAATTTACTAAATCCTACAAACATAAATCTAATATATTGTCATATAACCGATCACACAGTGTATTATTCGCCCCCACCCATTAAATATTAAAATGGGTAACTAGGACTTTGAGTTTTGATTTAATTTTTTTATAAATTTAAAAAAAATATATTGAAGAATTTATTTCATAAAAAGGTGAAATAAAATTGTGGTTTTAATTTACAAATAAATTATGTAAAATTATTAGTTTTAATAAATTATATGAATTTGTTTTAAAATTATATTTAAAAAATTGAATATGATTAATAGAAAGAATGGCATAAAAATTAATAAATTAAAACAATCATCATGTCACAAAAAAATTTGAAATTTGAAATTCTCATGTTCTAGAGGCATGGGCGTGTGACACGACATCATCATCATCATCATCAATAACAGTGTCAACCAATCCAGACATCTCCGATTCAATTTTTAGATCTCAAGAAACATTTTTGACATTTCGGACTCAATTTTGTTATTTTGACAGCATGATAGAACCTCCATAATTGATTTTGAGCAACTATATTTACTCTAAAAATTTTCAAAAGCTTTCACTCCAATTGGCAATTGACATGCAAATAGTAATGGCTAAAAGTATAATTGAGGATGTTTTATTTGAGGGGTGGTCTACATTGGTGTTCAAAGAAAGATTGCACTTCCTAATTTATACCAAATTGATATTTATGTAACATAAATTTTCAACAACTTGAGACATGTTGTTGGATGCGAAGAGCATCAAAGTTCGAAAATAAGGGGCAGCAAATAGGTTGCCAAAAAATTAGCTTGATGAAGCAAAAATCTCAACATATTTAAGGATTGGATTAACTTCTAAAGTGAACTATTTCATCAAATTTATGATCAAATTAAATTTCTTGACAAGTTAAGTTCAACATCAAAAGCAATCCAATCTAAAAGATCGAATGAGCACCAATCAAGGATTTAAAGGATAATTACAAAATTTGAAACACCGATTAGAGAATCAAATGATGTTTAAATTTAACAAATTTATAGTGAAAATAGAGCGAATCGGCTTCATTTCATAAGATAAATGACTATAAATCACTCCATCAACATCTTTATCACAAACAAATGGCTGAGTGACAATCAACTGAAGAAAGTGATAAGAAATGCATCTGCAGCTAACACAGAAACAAGTGACATTAACAAATTGAATAACATTACTCTAGCATAAATATTCTGTGATGCAAACATCTTACATTAAACAAAAAGGGACTTCAATCCCAACATAACCCATGCGTATATTCTACATTTTCGGCAAGCAGCAACTCCTATTTGAGTGAGCAAAATCCTAAGAACATATTTTAAAATAGAATACAACAGACAAACCTGTATCTCACTTTGAGATGGCAAAAAATGAGAGGAGGATGGTTTAGTTTCCCAGCATGTGCTCAAGACCTCCAGGCTGAAGGGCAGAAACCAAGCTTCCTCCTGAAATATTATGCAGCAGCTGCTGGAGCCATCTTCTGGTTGCTGGGTCATCCTGAAAAGAGTATATAAAATGTTCACGAAATCAGCTTTTAGTTCAGAACTTGCAATAGCTTTAATGTTTGAACACGAGGTTGTGATTGTCCTGATCATTCCTGAAAGATAATGATTTTTAAGATATAATTGAAGCATTGTTCTCAATAAAACTAATGAAATTAATATTATGATAGAGTTTTAAAATATAGGTATTCTCAATGGCAAATTAATGGAATTAGTTGATATTATGATTCATAGAAAGATTAATATCTTATGTATTCAAGAAACTAAATGGATTGGAGAAAAGGCTAAGGAGAATGATAACTTGAGTTTTAAACTTTGGTATTCTGGTAAAAGTCGCAATAGAAATAATGTGGGCGTAATTATAGATACGAGTTTGAAAAATAATGTTGCAAAAATTAATAGAGTTGGAGATAGAATTATAGCCCTTAAGATTATCATTAATACTAAGATTTTTAATATTATAAGTGTTTATACTCCTCAAGTAGATTTAGAAATAGGGTCTAAAGATAATATCTGGAATGACTTAGAAGACTTAACACAAATGATACCTCTTGAAGAAATAATTTTTATTAGAGGAGATTTAAATAGACATGGTAGTTTGGTAGAAAATTTCATAAATATTCATTGTGGCTACGGTTTTGGATTGACAAGTAAAACAGGTAGAGCTATTTTAGATTTTTCTTTAGCTTATGATTTTATTATTACTAATATTTTATTCAAGAAAAGAGATGAGCATCTTATTACTTATAAAAATGGATCTAATAAAACATAAATTGATTATTGTCTTATGAGAAGAAGATATCGTCCAGATTGTAAGGATTGCAAGGTCATTCCAAGTGAGGATTTAAGTACCCAACATCATTTATTAAATCTAGATTTTAAGACGAAGAGTTGTAAAATAAAAAATACTATGACTCTTCATCGTAGAATTAGCTGGGGGAACCTAAAAGACAAATAAAATTATTTTTATGAGTAAAATTCAAGATTTCAAAATTTAGGACGTTCATGATGAAGCAAATGCTATATGAGATAAAACAACAAACACTATTAAACAAGTAGCAAAAGATGTAATTGGATAATAAAAAAAAATCTATAAATAAAAATAGTTGGTGATGGAATAATAATGTGCAAGAAAAGATAAAATATAAGAAGTNAGCGTAGAAATCTAATGCATATTTAATGAATTAAATAAACAAATTGCTTATAGTAAATTCATTGTTTATCAGATACTTCATCATAAGAAATGGATCCTTACGCTTTCCAAATCAAGTTTATTGATTATAAAGCTCTTAAATCAAGCCATTAACAAATAAGTTCTTTTAATTATTGGACTTATATTGAAGCAATGTCATTAGCGAATGCTTTCTTTTAATTTATTGGACATATATTGAGACAATATCCAAAGGATTCTACTTCTTAAATCTAAGGATAAATCACTCGTGAATGTTTACTAACATAAATTATATCTCAAGACATACCTCACTCGTTTCATAAATGTTGAGATAATTTTGATGCAATTATTAAAAATCATTCTCTCAAAAGAAAAAATATTTACTAATAAAAATAGTTGGTGGTGAAATAATAATGTACAAGAAAATATAAAATATAAGAAGTTATGTTATAAAAATTGGTTTAAATGTAAAAGCTTANAACACGAGGTTGTGATTGTCCTGATCATTCCTGAAGGATAATGATTTTTAAGATTTAATTGAAGCATTATTGTCGATGAAACTAACGAAATTAATATTATGATAAAATTTTAAAATATAGGTATTCTCAATGACAAATTAATGAAATTAGTTGATATTATGATTCATAGAAAGATTAATATCTTATGTATTTAAGAAACTAAATAAGTTGGAGAAAAGTCTAAGGAGAATGATAACTTAGGTTTTAAACTTTGGTATTCTGTTAAATGTAGCAATAGAAATAGTGTAGGTGTAATTATAGATAAGAGTTTGAAAAATAATGTTGCAAAAATTAATAGAGTTGGAGATAGAATTATAGCCCTTAAGATTATCATTGATACCAAGACTTTTAATATTATAAGTGCTTATGCTCCTCAAATAGGATTAGAAATAGAGTCTAAAGATAATATCTGGAATGACTTAGAAGACTCAACACAAATGATACCACTTGAAGAAATAATTTTTATTAGAGGAGATTTAAATGGACATGTTGGTAGAGTAGTAGAAGATTTCAAAAATATTCATTGTGGCTACGATTTTGGATTAACAAGTGAAACAGGTAGAGCTATTTTAGATTTTTTTTTAGTGTATGATTTTATTATTACTAATATTTTATTCAAGAAAATAGATGACCATCTTATTACTTATAAAAATGGATCTAATAAAACACAAATTGATCATTGTCTTATGAGAAGAAGAGATCGTCCAGATTGTAAGGATTGCAAGGTCATTCCAAGTGAGGATTTAAGTACGCAATATCATTTATTAGTTCTAGATTTTAAAATGAAGAGTTGTAAAATAAAAAATACTATGACTCTTCATCGTAGGATTAGATGGGAGAACCTAAAAAACACAAATAAAATTATTTTTATGAGTAAAATTCAAGATTTTAAAATTTAGGATGTTCATGATGAAGCAAATGCTATATGAGATAAAACAACAAGCACTATTAAACAAGTAGCAAAAGATGTAATTGGATAATAAAAAAAAATCTATAAAGAAAAATAGTTGGTGATGGAATAATATTGTGCAAGAAAAGATAAAATATAAGAAGTTATGTTATAAAAATTGATTTAAATGTAAAAGCTTAGAGAACTGGGAAAAATATCAAATGACTCGCAAAGAGTCCAAAAGAACAATCTGTGAAGCTAAAAATTTTACTTTTAATGATCTTTATAATATATTAGATACTAAGGAGAGTGAAAAATATATGTAAAAACTTGTCAAACAAAGAGAGAAGAAAAGTAAAGATTTAACTCAAGTAAAGTGTATTAAAGATAAAAATCAAAAAGTGTTTTTCTTAGAAAAAGATATTCAACATAGGTGGGTGAGTTATTTTGATAAACTTTTTAATAAATTTTCTGAAAATACGATTGACCTTAGCAATCTTAATATCACTAATAAAAATAAAACGTTTCAATTTTACCGTCGCATTAGTAAAAAAGAAATTGAAGAGGCTTTAAAGAAAACCAAGGGTGGAAAGTCTGTAGGACCAGATGATATCCTAATTGAAGTATGAAAATTTTGGGAGATTTGCGAGTTTCTTGGCTTACTAAACTTTTTAATAATATTTTAAAAATTAAAAAGATGCATGAGGATTGGAGGAACAGTATTTCGGTCCCCATTTTTACGAATAAAGGGGATGCACAAAAGTGTGCAAATTATAGAGGGATTAAGTTGATGTGTCATACTTTAAAATTATGAGAGAGGGTAATTGAACATAGTTTAAGACATATCACAAATATTTCTCATAATCAATTTGGATTTATGTCGGCAAGTCTACTATGGAAGTTATCCATTTTTTGAGATGTTTGATGGAAAAGTTCAGAAATAATAAAGAGAATCTACACCTAATTTTTATTGATTTAGAAAAAGCTTACGATAAAGTTCTAAAAGATATCCTTTCGAGAGTTTTTAAGAAGAAAGGTGTTGATATGACTTATATTCAAGTCATTAAAGATATGTAAACTAGAGTTGTTACTTGTGTTCGAACTGAAGGAAGATTGACCAAATATTTTCCTATTTTTGTTGGATTACATCAGGGATCGGCTTTAAGCCCATATCTTTTTGCTTTAGTTATGGATGGTCTTATTGGACATTTACAGGAGGATGTACCTTCTTGTATGTTTTTTGCTGATGATATCCTTCTCGTTGATAAACGAGAGAAAAAACCCAAGAAGAACATGAATTATGGAGGGCTACATTGGAGTCTAAAGGCCTTCATTTGAGTAGAACTAAAACTGAATACATGAAATGTAATTGTACATTGGAGTCTAAAGGCCTTCGTTTAAGTAGAACTAAAACTGAATACATGGAATGTAATTAGTTGTAATAATAGTTCTAGTGACAGAAGTGTAACTTTGGGTGATCAAATTATTAAAAGGTGTGAATGATTTAGATATCTCGTGTCTATTTTTCAAAGCGATGGTGATATAGATGGGGATGTTAATAGTAGAATTCAAGTTGGTTGGTTGAAGTTGAGGAATGCTTCGGGCCTTTTGTGTGATAGAAAAGTACCGCTTAGACTGAAAGGAAAATTTTTTTTGGGGCCTATTGTGTGATAAAAAAAATATCGCTTAGACTGAAAGAAAAATTTTATAAAATGTTGGTGAGTCTTTTATGTGATAGAAAAGTACCGCTTAGACTGAAAGGAAAATTTTATAAGACGGTGGGGAGAGATGTTAATAGTAGAATTCAAGTTGGTTGGTTGAAGTGGAGGAATGCTTCGGGCCTTTTGTGTTGATTCGAAAGTACCGCTAAGACTGAAAGGAAAATTTTATAAGACGGTGGTGAGACCTGCAATGCTCTAAATGGTTACTTAGATTGAAAGGAAAATTTTATAAGAAGGTGGTGAGACCTGCAATGCTCTATGGCGCTGAACACTGAAAGGAAAATTTTATAAGACGGTGGTGAGACCTGCAATGCTCTATGGCGCTGAATGCTGGTGGTGAGACCTGCAATGCTTTATGTCGCTGAATGTTGGCCTTTAAAAGAGAAGCATAATAAGTCAAAGCGATGGTGATATAGATGGGGATGTTAATAGTAGAATTCAAGTTGGTTGGTTGAAGCGTTGAGGAATGCTTCGGGCCTTTTGTGTGATAGAAAAGTACCGCTTAGACTGAAAGGAAAATTTTTTAAGACTTTTGGGGCCTATTGTGTGATAAAAAAAATATCGCTTAGACTGAAAGAAAAATTTTATAAAATGTTGGTGAGTCTTTTATGTGATAGAAAAGTACCGCTTAGACTGAAAGGAAAATTTTATAAGACGGTGGGGAGAGATGTTAATAGTAGAATTCAAGTTGGTTGGTTGAAGTGGAGGAATGCTTCGGGCCTTTTGTGTTGATTCGAAAGTACCGCTAAGACTGAAAGGAAAATTTTATAAGACGGTGGTGAGACCTGCAATGCTCTAAATGGTTACTTAGATTGAAAGGAAAATTTTATAAGAAGGTGGTGAGACCTGCAATGCTCTATGGCGCTGAACACTGAAAGGAAAATTTTATAAGACGGTGGTGAGACCTGCAATGCTCTATGGCGCTGAATGCTGGTGGTGAGACCTGCAATGCTTTATGTCGCTGAATGTTGGCCTTTAAAAGAGAAGCATAATAAGTCAAAGCGATGGTGATATAGATGGGGATGTTAATAGTAGAATTCAAGTTGGTTGGTTGAAGTTGAGGAATGCTTCGGGCCTTTTGTGTGATAGAAAAGTACCGCTTAGACTGAAAGGAAAATTTTTTAAGACTTTTGGGGCCTATTGTGTGATAAAAAAAATATCGCTTAGACTGAAAGAAAAATTTTATAAAATGTTGGTGAGTCTTTTATGTGATAGAAAAGTACCGCTTAGACTGAAAGGAAAATTTTATAAGACGGTGGGGAGAGATGTTAATAGTAGAATTCAAGTTGGTTGGTTGAAGTGGAGGAATGCTTCGGGCCTTTTGTGTTGATTCGAAAGTACCGCTAAGACTGAAAGGAAAATTTTATAAGACGGTGGTGAGACCTGCAATGCTCTAAATGGTTACTTAGATTGAAAGGAAAATTTTATAAGAAGGTGGTGAGACCTGCAATGCTCTATGGCGCTGAACACTGAAAGGAAAATTTTATAAGACGGTGGTGAGACCTGCAATGCTCTATGGCGCTGAATGCTGGTGGTGAGACCTGCAATGCTTTATGTCGCTGAATGTTGGCCTTTAAAAGAGAAGCATAATAAGTTGAGGAATGCTTCGGGCCTTTTGTGTGATAGAAAAGTACCGCTTAGACTGAAAGGAAAATTTTTTTTGGGGCCTATTGTGTGATAAAAAAAATATCGCTTAGACTGAAAGAAAAATTTTATAAAATGTTGGTGAGTCTTTTATGTGATAGAAAAGTACCGCTTAGACTGAAAGGAAAATTTTATAAGACGGTGGGGAGGTGATAGAAAAGTATCGCTAAGACTGAAAGGAAAATTTTATAGATGGGTGGTGAGTTGCAATGCTCTATGGCATTGAATGTTGTCTTTGCATAATACTAAGTTAAGTGTCGCCGAGATGAGAATGATTAGGTGGATAAGTGGCTTTACACTTAGAGACAAAATGCGAAATGAATATCCATGATAGGGTTGGTGTAGCAGGTGGGGTGGCTTTACACTTAGAGACAAAATGCGAAATGAATATATTCGTGATAGGGTTGGTGTAGCTTCTGTAGACAAAATTAGAGAAAGTTAGATGGTTTGATCACATTAAACGTCAATCATCTGATGATCCGATTAGGAGAGCAGATGTTTTACATTCGACTTATGTTAAGAAAGGCAGAGGTAGACCTAGGAAGACTTGGGCTTATTGTTTAAAAATTGAATTTAATTTATTAGAAAAAAATGAAAATATGACACTAAATAGGATGCAATGGATCGACCTCACGTAGTGGGATTAAGGCTTTGTTGTTGTTGTTGTTGTTGTTAACTTTAAAAATGAACCAAACACTATTCTGGATTTATAGTATTTGGATTTTATAAACTCCAGATTTACCGGATTTATTAAATCTTATTTAATGTAAATCCCATATGCAACCAAGCACCCCCATAGATGAGCTAACTATGATTTATTTGAAGTTTTATATGATAAGATCAGTGCTTTTCTAATATGCAAGGATTTGTGGTTTTCAAGGTAGGCTCGAGCAGCAAAAAAATCGCAAATTATTAGAATATACTATCTCAAAAAATAGAACCAACATAGACTTATGCTCAATCATGAGAATCAATGGAACACAAAATAGTTATACAGACATTTACCTTTTGAACATTTCAAAGAGAGAAAAATGTGTCATCTTTAAGAATTGAATATACTTACGCTACGAACTCAAAGAATAAATATATGTAATTAGAAATAATTAAAGATTTTTCATAATGTATGATATTAAATTGATTTTATTTTTAATCGGGCTATCAAATTTCCCATAGATACAAGATTTCAAGATTAATTGAATTTTGGGTGATGAGCCTAATAATAATTTTAATTAAAGGTGTTCATTCTTTTTTTGGCCTTCGATTCATAAGAGATTTACATGAAATAGAGCATGAGAGAGAATAGAGAAAAGAGAGATAGGAAGAAAGCGAGAGAGGGAGGAGAAAGAAAGCGAAAAGAGAAGGGAGAGAGAGCGAGAGCTAGAGAGAGGTAGAGAAAGAAGAAAGAGGGATGGAAGGACACGAAGGATCGAAGAGAGTGAGGGAGGGAGAGATGGAGAGAGAGATGGAGAGAGATAAAGTGAGAAAGAGAGAGAGAGAGAGGAGCAGAGAAATAGAAAGGGAGACGAGATTGGGTGAGTGAGGGAAAGAAAGGGAAGAGAGAGAATAGAGAGTGAGAAAAAGGAGAGAATGAGAGTAAGGGAGGGAGAGAGGGGTAGGAGAGGGAGAGGGAGAGGGAGAGGGAGGGAGAGGGAGAGGGAGAGGGAGGGAGAGAGAGGGCAAAATAGAAGGAAAGAGAGAGATGGACGGAAATTGTGAGAGAGAAGAGGGAGTAAGACAATAAACTAGTGAGAAACAAATAGAGACAGATGGAGAGAGTGAGAGAGAGAAGAGAAGAGAGAGAAAGTGAGAAAGGGAGAGAGAGGGAAGGTGGGAGGGCGGCAAGTGAGAGGGAGAGAGGTAGAGAGAGAAAAAGAGAGGGAGAGGGAGTCAGGGTGAGAGGGAGAAAGAGAACTTAGAGAAGTGTCTGAGAGAGGGCATAGAGTCAAAGACAAGAGAGAGATAGAGGGTGGGAAAGCAAAGAGATAGACGAGAGAGAGAGAGAGAGAGAGAGAGAGAGCCAGAGAAAAAACAAGAAAAGATAAGAGAGATGGAGGGAAGGAGAGAGGGAGGGAGCATGCAAGTGGGAGAGCAAGAAAGAGAAGAGAGAGAAAATAGAGCAAGAGAGAAAGAGGGAGAGATACCGTGAGATAGAGAGCTAGAGAGAGAAAGAGAGAGTGTGGGAGAGCAAAGAGATAGAGGAGAGGGAGAGTGAGCCAGAGGGAGTGAAAATGAGCAAGAGAGAGATACAGGGAGGGAGTGAGAGAGTAAGCAACAGTGATAACGAGAGAGTGAGAAATCAAAGAGATAGAGAGAGAGAGAGAACATGTAAGTAGGAGAGCAAGAAAGAGGAGAGAGAGAAGAGAGCAAGAGGGAGGAGAGAGAAAAAAGAGCAAGAGAGAGATGGAGAGAGAGCGTGAGAGCTAGAGAGAGCAAGGGAGGGAGAGAGGGATGGAAAGAGAGAGGGAGGGTGGGAGCGAGGGAGAAAGAAAGAGAAACCCAAAAAGAAAGCAAAAAAATGACCAAGTGAGAGAAAGAGCGAGAGAATAAAAAAAGAGAAAAGAGAGCAAGCTAGAGTGAAAAAGAAATAAGGAGAGATGGAGGGAGGGAGAGAGAGTGTGTGTGTGAAAGAGAGTGAGAGCAAGAGAGGGAGAGGAAGGGAGAGAGAGAGAAAGAGAGAGAGAGAGAGAGAGAGAGAGAGAGAGAGTTTTCAAAACATGACACTAAAGAACATCATCTCTGACATGCTGGATCTCCCTCGGCAGACACAATTCGAGACGTAGGCTATATATCTAAATATTCTAAACTACTCTTAACATAAGTTGCCCTGTGTCTGGCATCAGTTCCTCAAATACATGACCTTTTTAGACATCTAATATCAGTCTTGTTGATGCCCTTCTCAAAGTCTGCCAAGAAGTGGTTCAAGGCACCACAACCTCATACTCTACCTAAATGTCCATTATATCGAAGTCACTACTTTCTAGAATAGCTACTGTTAATTCAGCTAAAATCTCTCTACTGGGTTCAACTAGAATCGATAAGGCCTTTTATTGTTAGCTGGAAGTTGAAAATCCTGATCACCATTTATTCCTTCAACAATTCCATGATCAGTTAAAGAGATCATTCTTCCAGTTGTGCAATCTGATTTACTATGCCCAAACTTGTGGCTGTAGAAACACCTGAAAAAAGAATTTAGAGATGTGGATTAGTTCCATTGTTCTCCATTCTGAATCAGTTTTAGCTTAGGCAGAATCAATTTTTATGTTCCTTTGGGTGTACTTTGGCTGTTAGATCTTGTGGTTGAACTATGTTTGTAAGATGTGGTGATAATCCGGTAATGTTGTCCCTTCACTTTTGAAGTTGTGGTCTGCACCTCTTATCCTGATTATCTGATAGGTAGTAGCATTCTAACTCCAATTTCAAAGAGACAAAGTAGTGATTTTATTTTTCCCTCATGCTAGCATAGGTGCTATGATGCCTCGTTTCATATACCCAAGGGAGCTGAAGAGGGGGAGAGAAAGCAGGGAGTCGGAAAAATAAAAGGATATTTTCGCTCTATAAATCATTAAAATCTGCTTACCTGTAGAATCGAGAGGCTCTAGTGCAAAGGAGAGGAGGACATTGCAGTTGGTATCGGAGGTCTCGTCGAGCAAGTTAAAACAGCAGCGTTGAGCACACATGTAGAGGAAGAGGAAGGGGGAGCAGAAGGAAGAGAAGCTCTATGCGTACAAGTGCTTGACCCTAACCTAGCTGACCATCGAAAAGAGAAGAAGAAGAAGGAGAAGTTATTGAAGTTGACACTAAGCGTTTAGTTATGTGCAAGGAAGGGCAACGAAGCTTAAGTGATGGCATCGAGTCGACGAGGGAAATGGTGTGGGATGCTCGAACGTAGCAAAGAGACCAGTCGGATCTTGCCTGCAAGGCGGAGGAGCTCTCGTATCTGCTAAATCCTTGTGTGCATAGGACNTGGCCCGCAAAGGGTCTAGAAGAACAATCTGTGAAGCTAAAAATTTTACTTTTAATGATCTTTATAATATATTAGATACTAAGGAGAGTGAAAAATATATGTAAAAACTAGTCAAACAAAGAGAGAAGAAAAGTAAAGATTTAACTCAAGTAAAGTGTATTAAAGGTAAAAATCAAAAATTGTTTTTCTTAGAAAAAGATATTCAACATAAGTGGGTGAGTTATTTTAATAAACTTTTTAATAAATTTTCTGAAAATACGATCGACCTTAGCGATCTTAATATCACTAATAAAAATAAAAAGTTTCAATTTTACCGTCGCATTAGTAAAAAAGAAGTTGAGGAGGCTTTAAAGAAAACTAAGAGTGGAAAGTCTGTAGGACCAGATGATATCCTAATTGAAGTATGAAAATTTTTAAGAGATTTGCGAGTTTCTTGACTTACTAAACTTTTTAATAACATTTTAAAAATTAAAAAGATGCCTGAGGATTGGAGGAACAGTATTTCGGTCCCCATTTTTACGAATAAAGGGGATGCACAAAAGTGTGCAAATTATAGAGGGATTAAGTTGATGTGTCACACTTGAAAATTATGAGAGAGGGTAAGTAAACATAGGTTAAGACATCACAAAAATTTCTCATAATCAATTTGGATTTATGTCGGGCAGGTCTACTATGGAAGCTACAATTTTTTGAGATGTTTGATGGAGAAGTTCATAAATAATAAAGAGAATCTACATCTAATTTTTATTGATTTAGAAAAAACTTACGATAAAGTTCTAAAAGATATCCTTTCAAGAGTTTTTGAGAAGAAAAGTGTTGATATGACTTATATTCAAGTCATTAAAGATATGTAAACTAGAGCTGTTACTTGTGTTC